>JASCZW010013334.1:0-25942 GCA_034211315.2 Aedes japonicus
CGCCACGCAGAATAACCCTGTATGTACTATGAATAAAGGCTACAAAAACCCCTGAGCAGATCCTGAGTTCATGATGGTAAATCTTACATCAATAACACACCACCCAAGACACGATGTGATTACAATAATGGCGTGAAGCATAGCCTGGAAAGTGGCAAGGCACCAAGGAGAGTTTCGAAGAATTAAGCAGCCGGACGAAGTTCGTTTACTTGTATCATGTTTTAGCTCTTTTTTGTATAGTCTTTAAATACAAATTCTTGTTTTATTTTGTTCCTATAAGTTGTGATCTTTCACAATTGATGCCAAGTCGTTTTTCTTTGTTCTTGTTACAATATGCGTTTTCAATTAATGATCAAGTATGTTTACTCTGTTTTTGTTGTTTTGTTTTTTTCATTTCCAAATCTGATTCTTTTCTCAGTTTAAAAGCTTATAAAAACCACATAAAATATTCGAACAATTATTTGAATATTGTGTTGCTGCTAATTCCTTGTATGACTGCTATGCGCGTTTACCTTTTTTTTTAGCTTTTCACAGTGTTACAATCGCAATGCGCGACGCACTAGTTTCGTATATTTGTATAGTTTTAGTATTCAACAATTTAGTAGGTAAAGCTGATAGCAGTTTTGCGCGCTCGAACAAACCAAATCAGAAAAATACACAAAACTACTACGACTTATCAAATAATGGGAAAAGCTGAAAATCACATAAATGGCTTCATCGACCGTCGAGGCGCTGCACTATTTATAATCGTACGTTTTTTTTACAAGCAAGGCAATTTGAATCGATGAAAGTATGGGTAGAGCAGGGACAAACACAGCATTTCAAAGGGTAGGATCTCCTCCTTCTTCCACTAAATTATACAACACAAACACTAAAGGTAAAGGTAGTTCAGGACTAAGTCACCCCGTGACGGGAATTGGGCAGGTTTGTGGGACTTCTTAAACTCTAACACTGCATAATTGTATATGTACAGAAAAATATGTAGAAAGAGCGCGTCACTTGATTTGATTTGCTGCTGCTGCTGCGCATAACTTTTTGTGAGGACACCAGCATGATTGCAGAGTCGCATCTACACACAAGCACACACGCACTTATCTAAACCGCAAAATGTGCCGTTTTTTATTTGCGAAGCGTATTTTGTCAAGATGTCTTGTGTGACTATAGTTTAGCTAGATGAAAATCTTCTTCACCACACGCGAGGAGATGTGGGAGATGTTCTGATGAGAAGTCTCCGTTTATTCAGATCAAACAGGGAAGTTCGTATCCTTTCGAAAAACCGTCCATGAATCGTCAAGCTGGAGGGTTATGACAATTTTGTTATGAGGAGCCAGGTTTAGGATTTAAAAAAATGCTGGTCTTTCCAAATTCGTTGGTTGTGGTCACATAATACTGCGGGGCTTTGTGGCATTTGTGTTATTTAGGAAACACGACTGGATTTTGAAATTGGATTAGTATTTATCAGAATGCCCTATTTGGCGGTTATTAAGAGAGAGGGTTCATTTTCGCTTCCACAATCTAAAAATAAGGTGGAAAATCCATCCACACGGAACAAACTTCGCTTTACATCGTATTGTACGCCGTAGCTGCCGTTGTTGAGGTCGCATTGATGCGATGCTTAGTCAGATTGATTTTAGCCAGCGGGTGGGTTTTCCCGTGGTATTGGATTATTTTTACCGGTACCGGAGCCGGGTCCCGGACCACCGTCGGTACCGGGAATGCTACTGTTTGAGGAGGTATTCATCGGAGGACCGATGATACTTCGGACAAAAGGACCACCGCCACCGAATGGGGGCGGTCGGCTGAAGTCGTCCGCCGATCTGAGAAGATTAAATGAGTTAGTTATCGTCATGGGCCGGTTCGGTAGATGTTTATATTTGAACGGTTCGAAGACGGATCTCGGACGCTGTCGGAGGACCACTTGGTCTGTGTTGCCAGTGCTGCTCGTCGTGGAACTGCCACTGCTGCTGTTGTGCCGATGGTGTGTGTTGAATGAGGCTCGCAATTTTGGAGCTTCGTATCGATCGACCAGATCTCGGACGGTGATGTCTTCCTGCTGATTCTGCTTTCCAGGGTTTTGGCCCTGTTTGCTCAGTTCTGTGTGTATGGCAACCGGAGAGGATGGCAGCAGAACAGAACCTTTTTCGGTTCCTTCTTGCTTCGATCGCCCACTTTGGCTTCGAGCTCATTTTGAGGTTCTTCACAATCCACTGACGCTGATGGCCGTGTTTTCGTCATTGGTGGCAGTCTTCTT
Source organism: Aedes japonicus (assembly GCA_034211315.2). NCBI lineage: Eukaryota > Metazoa > Arthropoda > Insecta > Diptera > Culicidae > Aedes > Aedes japonicus. Next base: position 2,252 of record JASCZW010013334.1, read on the forward strand.
CTCGTCCGGAACGTTTTCCGGAAGCTAAATCTTCGGTGGTGTCCCTTTCCAGTAGATTGCTTTTCCTCATCGAACTTTTTACCTCGAAGGGACACAAACAGTACAGATCCGGTGCCGATGCGGACAGTCGCGTGTGAGTTGTCGAAACCATTGTCGTCGTAGTTCGGTTCGAAGGTAGAACCTCTTCACTGTTCGATCGCTGTTGGGATCCTCCAACCTTCCCCGACCGTCGTTATCATCGTCGTCTTCTTTCTGACATTTCTGTCCAAATTTATCACTGCAAATGCGTTTTATCGAAGACGTGGAACGTTCTTCAATTTTCTGTTTCGTACGTTTAACTGTTCCAGGGTGCCAAGAATTTCGTCTTTGTCGTAAGGGAACATTCCACTCTGTCCGGAGTCCTCTTCGGCCGAGCTACCCGGAGTTACAGGAACTTCAATTACCGTCTGTATACTGCTAGCCATACTCGTATCATACGGGCCCCAGCTGCTGTTACGGGAGGGTGGCGCCGGCGCCATTCGTGTTCCTTGTTGTTGACTGTCACCTGAACCCCAGCTTGAATTCCGCGACGCCGACGAAAGTGTACCGCGAATCATATCGGCTACAGCAACGGAATCACACTGGACCAGGAACTCTGACGGGATACGTGTTGTACAGAGCTGTTGATGTTGCGGTGGCAGAGACCGGTGGAATCTGTTGGATAATCTGACTCTGACTTGTCCAGCAAACCACCGGTTGAACTATGGTGCTAGTATCACAATTTTGAGCAATGGTCACTGCTGGCAGTGGATTATTTTCTCAGGATCCCACAGATGATCTCGAACGTCTTCATCCGTACCAATCGACGGCGCTAGACTCAAACCAGTTGCAGAGGCCACGGACGAGGACGAACCTTTCCTCTTGTGATTGCTGCTGGTTTCTTTGGCTTTATTCGACGATTCCAGCTCACTGATGATGGACCTTACCGAAGAAGCTGTTAGCACTGATGGCACTACTGACTTTTCCTGCTCTTGCTCTTCCTCCTCTTCTCCCTGTTGTGGCTCTTGTTCCTGTTCCTGCTCCTGCTCGTCTTCTTCTTCATCTTCCTGCTGCATTCCCTCCTGAAGGTGCACTATCTGGTTCTGCGACACACTATAATTCTGCCCGTTTCCACATGGCATTCGAATAGTTTTGGCCTCATTGGTTGGCGCCATGAGGTGCTCCAATGAATGCGACTGCTGGCGACTCGTTTCCAATAACAGGGCAGCCTTCTCGGAGTCTGGAGACCAACTTTTTGGTCGCTTGCCTAACCTCCTCAGGAACCTACCGCTCTTGTTCAACGTGTTCGTAGCACTTCCCCTGTTCAGAGCCTGAATCAACGGAGTCGGTTCACTTCCCGGCAGTGACCGGCCCTCCTTTGTTCCGCTTCCACTTTTCAGGTTCGTTTCACTTTTGCTCCTCTGAAGCTTTTCCCTATTCTTCATCGCATCCAGCATTCCCTGGTACGTCTCCAGTTGCATGATAAAATTCTTGTTCGGTTTGATACAGTTTCGCTTTTCCTTTACGTGCCTAAGTGCCTGGTTGAAATCCCAATCGTTTGCCTTCATCGCGTACGCGATTACTACCGAAGCCGAGCGGGAGATTCCCATCTTGCAGTGCACCAGCACCTTCGAGCCCTCCATCTTAGCGCGGGAAATGTACTTGAAGGTATTGTCCCAATGCTTCAGCAGGTCCGTCTTTTCATCGTCATATACCCGCACATTGAAGTAGTCGAACATGCCTGGGAAGAAGTTGTCAATCTCTCTGGTCACGTTCAGTATATGACGAACACTGAAAAACCGAAACATCAATAAATACGTTCGCTTTTCATTTAGACAAATTTACCCATTCCGTTGCAACTCCTCCAGATTGCTGGCGTTCCATTCCGAGCCCAGGTACACGTGATCGAAGATTTCCGTAGGGGCATCCATCTGGCCGAGAATGACCAACATTTCCTCGTCGATAAACGATTTGTACTCGCCGAGATCCATGTCCAGTTGCTCCTCCAGGCGACCGCGAATGAACTTGGACGTCACAACGTCCAAGTCCACCGTCATCATGATCCCTTTGAGTTTTGTGCGTATAACACGTTCCGTTTCCTCTCGCTCCGTCGGCCTGCAAAACAAAAACGATAAGCATTGGTTAATCGGGGGGACGAAAAGGAAGCCAGTGGAAACTCACTTGTTCCGAATTGAATCCGGCGACGGGAGCCGACGACTCTCGATCGAATCCATCGCGTGCCATTCGTTCAGACAGGACCGGTCCGAATCGACGTGATTCTCGTAGTAGGAAACCCAGTCGTGCGAGGAGCCGCCCGCGAAAAAGTTGTGCTCCCGTGCCTTCGAGGACACTTTGTGCAAGGTTTGCAGGGCGGACCTGGGGAAGGAAAAATAGTGATGTGAAAATGGAATGATGTGAAGAATGATCACAAATATTAGACCAATCAAAAGTAGATCGCAACGGCTAAAAAGTTCATGAACATTATTCGCTTAGATAGTTCAAAATAGACAGCATCTTTTTCGCCATTATCCCAAACGAAACGATCTTGAAGCGTTTTTCGAAAATTGGAAATTTCATCTTTTTTCCTCGATTTTCGTTAATTAACGCTCACAGAAAAAAAGAATGTCAAGTTTTATTTTATATTGTTAATTAGAGGTCAAATAAGGTCAAATCGTCTTAAATGATGTTATGGTAAATTTTCTTGCAAAATATGTTTTGATCCAACCTTGATTTCTCACGGAATAGGCTGTGCTTTTGGGTGAAGAAGACGCTTTCTTTATCCGTCATTTAACTACGATATTTTTTAAATTAAGAAATTATCGTGTTTTCGACTGAAACCAGTGTCCTCCTTTATGCACTTACTATCATACGCAATGAAAAGCATTTCGAGTCAGTGAAGATGAATTGTATTTGTTTTGAAAATTCAAGATGTCAAAATCACGAACGATGAACAAATCAACTCAAAATGCCTCCATGACTACTCGTTTCTTGATACTCATTAGAAATTGAGTTTCCAGCCCAGCATCGCTAGTGAGCATGAGCATGAGCATGATTGACCGCCCACGGATGCTACTCCGTTATTGCCAGATCAGTTGTTTTTACACAAAGGACCAATAGATGGTCAGGATACAAGCAACCGTGTACTGAACCCATTCTATCATAGTAGCCTGTAATATTATAAAGGACCTCAATAAATTAGTTTGCATTATACCTCTAACAAGAGCAGTCGTCTTTCCATATCCGTATCAGGTTATAGGCCCAGCATAGCCGTAACCCTGGAGATGATTTTGTTGAGCTGAAGAAATTTTTTCTCAAGATTTGAAAACGTGAAAATTGAAGCTGAAAACCAGAAGATTTATCTGTTCTATGGAACGAATTTTCCCAACTGTAGTTTCCGGATGGAGCGACAGTTGATCGAGTGCATCCGCGTGGCAGCAGACGAAATTCCGGAGTTCCGGGCGGCCGATATGGATACGGCACAGCAAAAGGCGGCGCAGAAGGAGACAAAGCTGGCGGAGCGGAAGCTGAAGGAAGCACAGTGCAAATCGCTACTAATAGAGAAGATCGCCGACTCGCAGTTAGAATATGTCAAAGGGAAGTCAACTCCGAAGGCGTCCTGGGAAGCGCTGCAGAATGTGTTCGCCAAAAAGGGGATTTCCGCCAATTTTTATCTTTTGAAGCAGCTGGCCGTAATGAAGTATAACGAAGCGGAACCCATGGAGGAACATTTACTGAAGTTTGAGCGGGTCTTCAGGGAGTTGGCTACGGCGGATATCACCATGCATGAAAGGTTTATAGTTTTCAATCTGTTGCAGACGATGCCGAAGTCATTCCAGCAGCAGTTTCGAGTCCGAAGGGATGCCTACTGGACGGAGGATCGAAGCTGAAATGTTTTGCCTGTGGAAAGGTGAGACACAAGAAGTCAAACTGCCCAGTCAGACCGACGGGGCCAGAAGATCGCCAGAAGCCGTGGAGACCGAAGCAGAAGGAGCGAGCAAACGTTACAGATTCCGAGGTAGCCTTCATGACGCAGTCTGGTTGTGAAGCGAAGCAGCAGGGCAAGTTCAAGTGAATACTCGATTCAGGTGCTGCAAAGCACATGGTGTATTCGGTGGATTGCTTGCGGTACGTGAAGAAGCTAGAAATCTCGGTGCCGATCATGATGGCCATTGGTAAGGTCGCCTACAGCAACTATTCTGGAACAGTCGATATGGAAATCCGGGTTCGAAATCAAAGAATCAAGAGCTCGGTAAACGATGTACTCTACGTCCCTGAGTTGCAGTATAACCTTTTCTCCATTCAATGAGTTGGCAAGCTGGGGATGCGGATCACGTTCGAGAGAGATCTGGTCGAGATTTTTCGTGGAGATCAAGTAGTAGCTGTTGGAAGCGTAGCTGGCAAGTTATATGTGCTGAATGCGACGGTGAAGCGTGGACGAGTAAATGAAGCTTTGGTGAGTTCTTCTGTAGATCAGTATGAGCTGTGGCATGGCAGGTTTGGCCACATAGGCAAGAGCGGTTTGAAGAAACTGGTTCGAAACGATATGGTCAAGGGCGTGACGTTGAGCAATGAGCACTTCGCTGGAGACGAGGTGTGCGAACCGTGCGTAATAGGAAATGATGTTCCAGTTCCAAGATCGCAGAGACCGTTAGATCTGATCACCATCTGAACAAAATAAATAAATAAATCATAGTAACGGGTGTCCACTAAATAATGAGAACGAAAAGAATGGGTCAGGAAAAAAATACCAGTGAAGTTTTGTTCAAACTGATTTATTTTATTAAAAGGGTCAACTTAAATCTTCAAACTAAGTTTAGTAAATATTGTCATATGGTCCGTGGTCCGCCGTGCGCGCAGCTTAGTCGTTATGCTGGAACATGACCGTTGGACGGCAGCCACATCGATTTTTCGGATGCAGCTTTTGATCCTGTTGGTAAGTTGCTTGGTGTTCTTAGCCTTCAATTATCCTTGTTTACCATGGAGCTCAAAAGACCGAAGAAATCCTCGATAGGACGGCACTGTGGCAAATTTGTCGGATTCCGGTCTTTTGGGACATATGGTATATTTTGGCTCTCCAAAAACGTTAGCGTTTTTTGCGTAGTGCGATGATGCCTTGTCCGGCCAAAACACGTATTTGCCATCCGGTGATGTTGTTTAAGAAATGGGATGAGTATTTTCTGCAAACACTCTCTTTGGTACACCTCCTGGTTGATGGCCAAACCGCTTGGTTTGAACCACGGCTTCGAAATACTCTTATCGGATATTACGATGTATAACATAACCTTCGATTCAAATTTGTGCTTGAACTTATACATTACTTTTGGAGGGTAGTAGATTTGTCCTTGAGTGTAGAATCGGTCGTTTCCCGGTATCTGAGACTTCGAAAGAGGAAAGTAGCTTTCGTCGTCCAGAACGAAAGATTTTCCGCCGTAATTCGAGTCATCCAGCGGCATTGGGATTTCACGGTTTGAATCTGCTCATCTGTGTACTCTGGGGATCTGGTTTTCTTTCTACACACTATTCCTTCTTTCTTTAGCGTCTTACAGATGAGTGACTTCGAACAATGGAACTTTCGGGCTGCTTCCCGTTGACTTACCGAATCCTTGTTGTTGAACATGCTGCGCAGCGAGCGGAGCGTTTTCTCATTCATTATTTTCGCTGGACGGCCGCAACCTTTCTTCCGGGTTACTCTCATGCATGCCAGGATACGGTATACGGTGGATCCCGGAACTTTTTCACGACAAAAATGGTCCACCGTGTATTTTTTTCCACGATCTTCGTTCACTTGAAAGAATTGTACAACGCGCGCGCGCAGTTCTTCCTGTTTCGACGGCATGCTGAACACGACTGAACATGTTAGAGTGAAATAAGAGTGTATGAAAATTTTCTGGAGAGTGCAACGATTCATTCATCTAAAGTGACATTTCTATGCGGCCGTTTTTGTTCTGATGGAAAAGTATTGAAATCATTCTCATTTTTTAGTGGACACCCGTTAGCCTGTAATATAATAAAGGACCTCAATAAATTAGTTTGCATTATACCTCTAACAAGAGCAGTCGTTTTTCCATATCCTTATCATAGATGATGTTTGGGACTAGCATACATCCTCAGTGTGTAAAAACTGGTGATCTATTATGAAGCAATACCGGCGCCGGCCATAGCCAGCGGGTCATAGCTATCGGGCAGATTTAGGTATAATTGGGTTGCCAAATCACCTTTCCCGCCTTTTGCTGCTGTGGACTTGAGCTGCCGAACAAGGACATTGATGATATTTCAATGAGCACTGATGGACGTTCCCTTCTTACGAAGCCACGCCAATTGCTTCCTCAACCATGTTTGGCCTGAAACAAACCGCTTCGCAAAGCTTTCCTCCAGGACCTTACATATTTCAGCCACCGTTTCATATTCTCTGACAATTGCAAGAATTCCACCCGCAACGATTCCCACGACTACCGACTTCATCCGTCTGTTCTCCAAACCGCATGATTCGCATTGCCTACAGGCTTCGTATCAGCTCAGAAGATACTTAATCTTCATTCATGTGTAACTTGACCCGGAAACGAAAACTTTCATAATTTGATCCGGTCAACTGTGGGATTTTATTTATGACGAGTCAATAGATCATTGCACGGAATGTATTAACCTCACTTTTTTGACAGTTCAGAGAGCTTGTTTACAAGGTATTAGAATTTGAATCGCTCAAACGTTATTTTTCACCGGCTTTTTCCGGATGCTGTACGATTGGATCCAAGAAATGATGTAAACATAAGCACTCTTGGCTGTTTTCCGGCTATTTTACTTCAATCGTAAATTTAGAGCACAAAATCCCAAACCGATATTGTCGAAAATAATTCCACGTAAACGAAGCTCCCTGAACTGTCAAAACTACATTGATGACGCCATCGTGTAATGATCTATTGGCTTATTCTGCGATTCGAATGAGTCGAAATCAGTCACTCACACTAGACGAGTCGACGTGGAAATTCAGGAGCAATTTGCTATTAGGGCGAATATTCAGAATATAAACAAAAAGGGAATAATGATTGTAATATTGTAAGTCGAATTTAAAATCGTAATTTACAAATTAACGCATAAATTCAAATACAGACAGCATACGGACAGAGAACAAAGCTAGCTTCTGATTCATATATAATACTGATGGAAATTCGTTAGTTTTTCATTGGAATTTGCTCATTTTTAAAATTTGCTTGTCAATGCTAGTACGCCATTTTCAATGTTAGACTCACAAGTACTGGAAAAAAGTATCGCCCAATACTGTTCGCCTATTGTTGACATTTTCATCTTGCACTTTTCGTCGTTGTTTTGATTATTTTGTCAGTATCATCTTTTACTTTACGCCAAGTTTATATTTTGATTTATTACACTTTGTCAACAATCAATATGGCGTAAATTGCACAGTAACTTGTTTTGAAAGCAAAATAATACTACGCCCTTTGCGAAAACAATATTTAATGATAGAGCAGTTCATCCAGATGCTACACAAGGTCATGGAAGAGATTACCAATCGAAGACCAGTCGTCATCGCCGGTGGCTTCAGTGCTTGGGCGGTCGAGTGAGGCAGATGTCTCAGCAACCCAAGGGGGTGCAGTCTACTAGAGGACCTACCAAAAGTCAATGTAGATCAAGCCAACGAAGGTACCATTTGTAGTTACAGAAGAGAGAGCCGGTGAACTTTGACATGCGCGTGGAAGCCTGAGTGCTGACGAGTGGACAGCAGCACTAACAAGGAAATGACGCCAGAGGGCTGCCGAAAGAGAGGAACAAAAATCGGTAAACAGAGCGGCAAGAATCTCTCTCAAGAAAGGAATCAAGCTCAGCAAGAATGTCTGCCTTAAGTAGCCACAATGTCAACGTAAATCCTCGTCAACGCCTACAAAGTTGCCATGGCGAAGATGAAAGGCTTAGCTCGGGTAGCACCTGGTATCACATGAAAGATGCCCGGAAAATATGACGGTCATCATAGAAGGACTATTCCTGCAACACGAAATGAGGAAGGTTCCAAAACCAGACGGAATTCCAAGCCTGACTCTTAGGATAAAGAAATGCATCGATGAAGGTAGCTTCCCCAATAACTGGAAACGATAAAAGCTGGTGCTGCTCCAAATATGGGAAACATACCAGGGGTTCTTCAGAGTATAGGCCTATTATTGCCTGTTAGATTCGACCAGCAAACTGCTGAAGAAAGTTATCCTGAACAGGCCTACCAAATACGCGGAAAGCGATAACGGCCTGTCTAACATGCAGTTTGGCTCCCGGAAAGTGAAACTGACGTCAATGAAAATCCCAAACCGAAAAGTTAGTGTCAAGTCCAACCTTAAGGTAGAGTAGCTGTAAAAATGTTCCTCCTTGTGGACCTTTCAACGATATAGTTGTGCCTAAGAATACAAACAGGGTTATTCTGCGTGGCGTTTCAGGTGAGACGACTCGAGTCACTCGTCTCACGCGAATCTCGTAGGCGAATAAAGTGAGAAAAGTCAGCACGAGTGAACTTCGACGAACTCTCGCATTAAGGCCTCAAGCCTCAAATCGTCGAGGGGGGGGGGGGGGGAGATGGGTTGCAAGAAAAGCAATTTGTCAGCCAGCATTGATCGTCAGCTTAGTCCAACACAGATGCTACATTCTCTGGATTTCGACTTATCGCAATCGGACAAGGAATTATGCGAGAAGATTAGAGACGGGTGTAAGTAGGAGTGGAAGAAATTGTTTACATTAACCGGATGCCTTGAAGGTAGCAGAACGCTAATCAGCCGGACCCCACATAAGGGTTTCAGACGATCGAGAGGTGGTAAGTGCTCTCAACGACTTGGAGCGAGGCTGGTAATTGTTTTCCATTTTGTACTTTAATTTTAAACCTACATCCTACATACCTTTATCACTTTAATTTAGACCTACATTAAACATAATTCAATCTTATTATGAATAATATATGATCACATCCCTTATCAAGGTTAATCCTGATCCATCGAGCCTTACTAACATAGAAAAATCTCCTTGTGAGGATGCAAAAGTAAACGCGATCCCTAAATAGTAAAGGTTACACAAACTTTCCTTCCCTATTCCCACCTGATTGCAAGGACGTGGCCGACGCCGTTATTGATAATTAAAGAAATTGAGTCACTGAAACGTGTATAGTGAGAATGGTCAGTTACTCCCAGCACCATTCATTTGATTCATTGTGCAATTTCACCTAATCTGATCGTGATTGGTAGCAACCATTGATACTTGCAGTCAGTCAAGCTAAGCTTAGCTAAATTTTGACGAGTTGGAATTATAATAGTGCACCGTTAGTTTTGTAACCCCCGATAAAACCAATGGATTTTTGTTCAATTGTTTAATCGGCCTGATTAAAGATTTCGACCGGAAGACTGCCCACAAGTTGCCAAAATGCTAACTTGTAATATTTTATAGCAGAAGACCCGTTTGAGTAACTTTCTGGTCGTCGTCAAGCGGCCATATGAAACCTGCGTATTAAGCTTCAACTTTTCTTCTGAATCCCTATTTTTTATCCTTTTCCTTGTTGAGAATCTTCATAACTGCGACCAGTTTTAAGATCTACTGTGACATATCCCCCTTTTTTTGCTTTAGATATTGTCAGCAAGACGCATCACTATTGCCAGAAGTGATCGCAAATGTTTGACTTCAAGCGATGTCCCAGAGGCACGTGCACTACCGTACTGGTGTTTGTTCTCAGGATCTCAAAAGGTTCTAAAAATGCTGAATGCTGAATGCCCTTTGCTGAAGAACTTAAATCTTCTGTTGCAGATTGCTGGGCAGTGGCATAACAAGTGTTCAACTTGACTATTTTGAACAATGGGAAGTAACACGCGTGCCACAACCTCCAAACCCTGGAAGCAAATTAGACCTCTCAATCTGTTCTAATTCATTATCATCGGATTGCACGTGGAAAGTGATTCAAGATTCCCATGGTAGTGAGCACCTGCCTATCAAAATTTCAATCACCAATGGCTCTGAGTTGTTTTTTCTAAGAAGCGTGGTCCAGCACAAACACGGCTTCAACTCATGGGTAAAATAATAACTTAAAGTTAGTCTTATAAATACTTAGGGATCTGGTTCGATTCTAAATGCATCTGGGGAAAGCACATTAAGTATCTGCATCAGAAATGCCAGAAGCGAACTTGTGTACTATCACCGGAACATGATGGGGAGCTCACCCGGAAGATCTGATAAAGCTGTATCGTACAACGATTCTGTCGGTTCTCGAGTACGATAGTTTCTGTTTTCAATCCGCCGCGAAAACTCATATTCTGAAGCTGCAGCGAATCCAGTACCGTTGTCTTTGTATCGCGTTAGGCTACATGAACTCAACTTATACTATGAGTTTGGAGGTATTAGCAGGAGTTTTTCCTTTATCAGATCGTCTTGTGGAGTTCCTCATGTGCTGTGAGGTGTTAAATCCATTGGTAATTGAAAATTTTGAAAAGCTAATCGAACGAAATCCTCAGACTAAGTTCATAACACTGTACTATTGGTACATGACTCTGGAGGTGAGCCCTTCTTCGAATGTTCCTAATCGTGATTACTCCAAAGACTTCTCTAGTTCTACTGTTGTTTTTTATCTGACCATGAAGCAAGAAACTCGTGGAATACCACTCCGTTCGGAGTACATTCCATCAATTATTGCAAATAAGTTTGGCCATATCAGATGTGACAGGATGTTTTACACCGACGGGTCAAAAACAAATGATTCCACTGGATTTGGTGTTTTTAACGAAATTCATAGCGCCTCCTTCAAACTACAAAATCCTTGCGTCGCAGAGCTGGCGGCTATACACTATGCATTAGAGCGAATTGCATCTCTTCCGTCTGATCAATTTTTCATTTTTACGGATAGTCTCACTTCAGGCTATTCGTTCAATGAGAACCAGCAAAGCACTCTACCGTATTTCGTTAGCGAAATACGATCTCTTTGAGTGCTCTATCAAACAATTCCTACACCATTCACCTTGGTTTGGGTCCCTTCTCATTGCTCCATTCCGGGTTATGAGAAAGCGGACTCACTTGCCAAGGTGGGCGCTATAAGCAGGCGATATTTATGATCGACAAATCGCCTTCAACGAATTTTTTGCTATTTTCCGTCAACAGGCCTTGATCAGCCATTCTCCCACAGGTGTCGAAGAAACGTGGTTCAGAGGCTAGGGTATTAGCCGGGATTTTATCAAGTTAATGTGTCGTCTAATGTCCAATCACTACTCGTTAGGCTCTCATTTCTATCGAACAGGGCTCGCAGACACCAATCAATGCGGCTGTGGTGCAGGTTATCAGGACATCAACCACGTTGTCTGGTATTGCCTCGATTTCGAAATTGCCAGATCTGATCTTTGCGCATTCCTACGGGCCCGAGGAAAACCAGAGAAGGAAGGCATCAGAGATGTGCTGGATAGCTGGACTTGGAGCAGGACATTCTAAGTGAAGAAGCAGATAAACCACAAAAGGGTTCAGGTTCAGGGTTCATCGGCTTTCTCGTTTCCATAAATTCCACAATGGCCAGAAACCCAGTAAAAATTGACTTGATTACCATAAGACAACTTTTGGAATGATTGAACACATTCCTAAGCAATCCTAAGAATCTCTAGATAACAGCAAATAACGATGGGCAATTGATGGTCAGCTTTTGGTACTTCTTGTCCTAGTCGGCATTTGACTGCGAACACAAACTAATTTGCGACACTCCTCGTGGTCCATGATTTAACGAGCAACTGATTATGAATGCGCAAACGTCATATCAATGTATATTATATGCAAATTTAGTGAAGCTGCGAGCCATTTTACAGCGAACAGAAAAGCGACTCGTTCCAAGTATTTTATACAGGTTCGAAAAATACACAAAAACCTCGAAGCTTGTTTCTCGGAATATGGTTTTTGTCACCCCTTGGCATTTAACGTCCTCAATTCAATTCAATATTTGAATTTCTTTCAATATTTGAATTGGAAATATGAGAGAGAGAATTTCAAGAATTGGACTGTCTCTTAGATTTGCAAAAATCTGATAATTTCCAGTTGAGCGGACATTTATTGGATAATTCACATGTAAAATATGTGCTGAATAGTATTCGAGATACGTGTTTAGCAAACTTAAAAACGATAAGCACGCGATAACAAAAACCGTAACCCTTCAACTCCGCAAAGCAAATGAGTCCAAATCCTTTAAAATAACTACGCAGTATTTCCTTCCTCTTCACGAGGAGATCAAATCCTACAACAGAACATATCCACCACATCTTACATCGATTGGAGTGTTTATTTTCTTGAACGAAGAGCAAAAACAAGCCGAACGTCTGAACGTAAATAGATCCATGGCCTTGTCTATATTTATAGCCGCATACAAGTTTCGCTTTCACTATTTCGTCTGACCACTGGCTGGAGCAACTGCATGCTCCTGAGATAATTCTTTTCCACCTCATCAAAAAAAAAAAACAGAAAGTGCTGGATTTAAATACGCGGAAAAAATATCAAAATGACTCACCACATCGCTTGAACGGAGACTGGCTTGAAGATGTGCTGCTGTCCACACGAGCTGAAACTGAATCCACTGCAAAACAAAAAACACCGCCGTTAACAACCCACCGCGATTTTTGTCAAAAATTTCACACACTCACCCATCCCCGTCCAACCGAATAGTCGTGTCGGCCAGCACGCGTAACACCAGACCAACGGTGGTCTTCTCATTGCAATCGATTCCCAGTAGACAGGATTCTTCGATTTCGTAGCATCCATGATGCAGTTGATGATGATGATGTTGGTGACCACCGCTACTTCTGCTGCTGCTGTTGCTGCTACTGCCCAACGAACTGCTGGATCCACTGCCACTTGTGACGCTAGGCGGAGAACTACCTCCCAGCAATTTGCACACCCCAATGCCACTCGTAGTGGTCACATTGATAAACCCACTGGAACCGGTGCTGCAGACTTTTATGATACCGTCACTCCTGCAGCTTGCACCGGACATCGGGTCTACTGCCGCTAACTACACCACTACTGCTAATATTACAATTACTACCACAATGCTACTAGGTCTCATAACTATCACATTTATCGACACATTTGTTGTTGCTGTTAGCATTATTGTTATTCACTGAAGAAACTGCGATTGAAGCATTTTTCGGTGAAGCACTGAGAACACATGATTATCCAAGCTGGTCACAAACGTTTCGTCGCCGGCGACACCGACGCCAACGAGGGACACTGCTGCAACTGCTGGTGGAAGGCGATGCGGCCTTGTACAGAGAGGCGGAAGTGATTTGTTTGCTGATCAGGATCGCGATCGGTGCCGGCGAGACCGATGAGGACGAACTGATCGATGTCGGCATCGAACAGGACAAAGCCAACAGCGATTGAAGCTGCTGCTGCTGTAGCTGTTGCTGGTGCTGCAGCTGACGGAGGATTCTTTTTGGCCCGTGGCCGGGATACGACCACCAGATACCGGGTGCGACCAGCGCGTAAGGATTCGAGTTTGACGGCCATTTTTGAGTGTTTCCTCCGGTCTGAGCAGGTAGAACATTGACTGCAGGTGCTGTTGTATATCGCGCTACCGGCGGACGAAGCGGAAGATGCGGTGCTACCAGCCGAGGCGACCGATTCCCGTTCGTCCGCACTGTCGGAACGGGATCGCGACGGCAGAGCCCGGGCTGCTGCTGGCAGGATCTTGCTTCTGCTGATGAATGGCCTCACCACTGGAAGTGCGGGCCGCAGTCGTCGTACCGGTAGGGATTGTCGCAGTTTGTTGTTGTGGGACAGATGTTGAGTCCTCGCTAGAAGCGGGAAGACGGTCGTTTGGACCAGGCATCAGGGCGATTCCTTTTCCAGCCGGGTAGCATTCATTCAAACTGAAATTGGATACAAAGAATAAAGAGTAAGTAAAGTTTAACATTGGAAAATTGACATACGAAACTTATTCAATTATTACCACGGTATAATTGCCTTTATAAAGCAAGTTAATTGCTGCGAAGGATTAGATGTCCATTATTAGAATTAGAATGGCATAAACCTTGCAATTTAAATGGTGATCACGAGTCGAATTGAAGAGACTCGTTACATTACAGCCCAAACATTGACTCAAAACTGATGAGGAAATTCGAAATATCATCAAAATGTGTGTTTCTCTAATGACAAGGACTACAGTCGACCCCGAAGCGAGAATTTTAATTAAATGAAATAGAGAAAGCATTGACGGTTTGTTCTTCATTGAATCACTTTAACGAGGACATGCGCTGCCGTTATACGCATGAGTGTCCCATCTTCTATGGCGTTCCCTATATACATAAGCCTGTTATGCTTATAACGGCAGTGCGTCTCTGATATATCGGTATTTAATATGCTGACCCGTGTCTTTCTAAGATCGAGTTTAAGCCAAAAATGTTTATTCAAGTGTGACGGCGTCCGATGCCAAGGATTTTCACGCTTTCCGCCCCTCTAGCGAAATTTATAACACGATGCTCCCGCTCTCTATCTAACCATGACGGGTGTGTAGCAAAGTGATCTTAAAAACAAAACGACACAAAAAATTAAATGAGAAGACGGAGCGCGGTTTTTCAATGTCAATAGCGCAATGGCCGGCTGTCCGTCATCCGTCTATGATGGGTGTTGTCGCGGCGCTTTTCCGCTTCTTCAACTGATCGGTCAGATTCCGGCCAGTCGAATCAGCCTGCGCGACGGCGACGCCAATTTTCTGCTATTTTTCCCTTCGAGCTAAAAATAGTGCGATTTATAAGTGGCAAACTTTTTTACCAGCATCTACAAGTCTAGCCGAAATGAAACATAACTTTGGTTGAAAAATGTTTTGCTTCAGTGACAGCACGGAAGTACTTCATTGCTTGTCTATTTTGATCCTTATCTGCTTTTGTTGTTATCGCTTGAACACCAAAGGTTAACGAAATCTTATCTTTCTATCTTGTATTTGCATTCGATGTTCGGTTATTCCAGCTTGAAGCGAGAAATTCGACAATTAACCGATTACAATACTCTTAGTTTTAGAGTCTTTCTCACAAATGGCAACCTTTTCCGTGTTCAGAGTTTCTAGTGTGGAAAATTCATAATTAGTTAATCAAATTCTCAACAACTACGAACTCATTCGTGAAACGAGTTTGACGACCAGGTGCACAAAAACAATCCGGTTTCCCTGGTTCGGAAACTATAGTGATAGTGAAATGGCTTTGTTTTTTAACAATCGAGAAATCTCCATGCTTTCTTAAATAGAATACTGTTAAGCCCATTGCATTAAAAAAATGGTCGAAAATTGCCGATTTTCCTGTGGTTTTACCTTCACCCGCGCTGACGAAACTACCCGTGCATCAGCAATCATGGTAACCGCATGAGTCACCAGACAAGAAATTGACGGCTCTATCAGTCGAACTCTAACCGTGATGGCGAAAACAAGGAAGCAGCTCCGTTCAGAAGTGTGCGCGTTCAAACACACGGCACCCCGCCGCGTCGAAAAAGGATATCGTGCGGCAATTTGGCGGACGCCGGATACGCGCGTTCTGGCATCTACAACATCTCCGGCACTATAGGCGACAATCAGACATTGAAAGAAAGTCCGGTTCAGACAGCCGATGACGTGAGCGACAAGAAGCTCAAAGTATGCTGAAGAGGAAGACCGAGGAAAAGTGGCTACATGCTGCGTGGCAAAACACCTGGCAAACATGAACAATATGTCAGGTCCACTGGTTTTGGAGCTGCAGGCAATGACGCAGCGCAGCGGCGCTGAATAGGATGGTCAGCTCGATTTTCGGCGAATCGCGACGTGGCGGTGGTAGATGGACGACGAGACCTATCTCCACCCTGGATGAGTAACCTGACTGGCAGGGCACTTCGATGTATTTCATTTCACACACCAAGTTCCCCAACGTGTGCTGTATGGCTGACAATCAGCGCGAAGAGGATGTCAAAGCCGCTCTTCTGTTCGCTCCGGACTGGCCGTGAACGGGAAATTTATAGTTCGAAAGTACCTGCCGGAAGTTGCGTCATTCATCAACAAATACCATAAGGGCGAAGACGCTGTGTTCTGGCCGGATCTGGCGTCGGCCCACTACTCGAAGCGATCGTTGGAGGAGATGGAAAGGCTGAATATCGATGTGATACCCAAGTCAGCGAACCCGCTCAAAATCCTCCAGCTTCATCCCATTGAGAATTTCTGGGCCAACCTGAAGCGTAAGATCTCTCCAACAATTTTGTCGCGAAAGCATGAGGTGGAATTGATAAACAAAACCAAGAAGGACGCAAAAATATGCCAACACGCATGTTTTCGTCCGCCATGGCGAATGTTCCTGACACTACCGGAAGGCCGCCTCGCAAAGGCGTGAGAATTTTATGCAAGTAAGCTTAAATAATTACCTTCTCATGGAATATTTTATCAAAAACAATTATCTGTCTTAGCTTTTTTATCATCATCTAAAAAAACGTTCATTTTTTAATGCAAACGTTATACTGGGGTAAAATTTAAAAAACTCAGACGTCGTGAACCGTGGTCAGGTTTGAGCGTTAATATCTCAGTCATCCTCAAAAATGTCCAAAATATTTTGCACCAATCGCATCAATATAATTTCTCCGCATCAATTTCAATAGAGAAAATAGTTGATTTGGAGCCACAAAAATTAGAATTCAGTATTCAAAATTTGAAAATTCTTGACTATGCTGCAAATTCCTGAAAATTCGTGAATATGCGGAAGTTCAGTAAGAAAAAATAATGATTTATTAATAGTATGGAGCGGTGTTTTAGATACCATCGATCGAGACCAGCTATGGTAACCGTCATGCACGATTATGGATTTCAGGAAAAACTGAGGCGGTTGATCAAAGCAACGATGGATCAAGTGATGTGTGTCGTCCGAGTATCGGGGACGCTCTCGAGTCCCTTCGAATCCTCGGAGAGGGTTACGGCAAGGTGATGGATTGTCGTGGTTGTTGTTTAACATGTACTGGAGGGTGTGATTCGAAGAGCTGGGATAGACACAAGTGGCACGATTTTCGAAGTCTGTCCAACTCTTTGTCCAGTCTTCGAACAGCAGTGTCTGCGTACCATCTACGGTGAAGTGCAGATGGAAGACGGAACGTGGGGAGGCAAATGAACTACGAATTACACAAGTTGCTGGAGGAACCTCCATCGTGCACATCGCAAAAAACGGATCGACTGCGATGGGCTAGGGCATGTCGGAAGAATGTCGGACTACAGCCCTGTGAAAATGGTTCTCGAAAACGAACCGACAGGTACCAGAAGAGGCGCGCAGTTCGGCAAGGTGGATCAATCGGTAGAAGGCGACCTGCGGACCTCCGCAGACAGCGAGACTGGCGAGTGACAGCCATGGATCGAACAGAATGGGACAACTTCGCGCATGACAGCAGGCCACGCCGGCCGTGAGTCTGATTGGTGAGTAAGGTAAGCAGTTGCGGCTGTTGCGGATAACAAATCGTCAACAAAGTTCGTGTTGCCGACGGTTTATGCTGCTGTCAGTCAGGTTCAGATTGAAAAATATTGACTTCAGTGACTTTTGGATGTAAATAGTGACTTTTTAGTGACTAAACTCAAAGTAGTGACCAGTCAGCCACCAGGTAATCCTGCTACCAGCCCTGCTAGTATCAAACCAGCCCTGTGATACCAGCCTGCCGAATCAAACTTTAAAAATATTTTATATTCCGTTTAATACTGTTATTGTTATTCGACTAACAAGCTGAGTGCAATAAAGTGAACAGAATAAACCAGTATTCATGGTCATGAGAGAGATCATGCTCAATCCCTGGGGGGAAGTTGACGAAGCATAAAATCGGCAAATATTGTTACGCGAACTTTCGCACGGGAAACGTTTGCACACACGTGTGCGCACACGTGTGTGCAAACGTTTCGCGTGCGTAACGTTCGGTAACAATATTTGCCGATTTTATGCCGTCTTCTTCTTCCCCCCAGGGATTGAGCTTGATCTCTCTCATGTCCATGAATACTGGTTTATTCTGTTCAGCTTTATTGGCACTCAAGCTTGTTGGTCAGACCAGCAATAACAGTGGTAAACGGAATACAAAAATATTTTTTAAAGTTTGGTTCGGCAGAGCTGGTATCACGGGGCTGGTTTTGATACCAGCAGGGCTGGCTAGCAGGTTCACCTTGTGGTGATTTCGGTCACTATTTTGAGTTTAACGTCACACTAAAAAGTCCCTGTTTACATCCAAAAGTCACCGAAGTCAATATTTTTCAATCTGAACCTGACTCGACGGCAGCATAAACCTGTCGGCACCACGAACTCCTGTTGCCGATTTGTTATCCGCAGCAGCCGCAACTGCTTTACCTTGCCTTACTTCAAATCAGACTCGCGGCCGGCGTGGCCTGCTGCCATGCGCTGAAAGTTGTTCCTCGTCTCTGTCTCGATCCGCCGGCCGTCACTCGCCGGCCTCGCTGTCCGCGGGCGGGTCCGCAGGTCGCCTTCTGCTCGATTGATCCACCTCGCCGACTGCGCGCCTCTTCTTGTACCTGTCGGTTCGTTTTCGAGAACCATTTTCTGCAGGGCTGTGAGTCCGAGCATTCTTCCGACGACGCCCTGCGCCCATCAGCAGTCGATCCGTTTTTTGCAGATGTGCACGATGGAGGTTCCTCCAGCAACTTGTGTAATTCGCGGTGGAGGTCGCCTGCTCGACGTTCGGCCCTCCATCTGCGCTTCACCGTATGATGGTAACGCAGACGCTGTCCGGGCAAGGCTGGACAAAGGGTTGGTCGAGACTGCGAAGAAATCGTGCCGCTTGTGTCTGCATCCCAGCTCTTCGAATCTACACCCTCCAGTAACGTGTTAAACAACAAACACGACGATCCGTCACCTTGCCGTAACCCTCTCCGAGGATTCGAAGGGACTCGAGAGCGTCCCCGATACTCGGACGACGCACATCAATACTTCTGATCCAGATCGTTGCTTTGATCAACCTGCCTCAGTTTTTCCTGGAACCATAAATCGTGCATTGACGGTTATACATAGCTGGTCTCGATCGGTTGTGTCTGAAAACACCGCTCCATACTCATTAACACGTCATTATTTTTTTCTTACTGAACTTCCGCACATTCAGGAATTTTCAGGAATTTGCAGCATAGTCAAGAATTCTCAAAATTTTGAATACTGAATTTCTAATTTTGTGTGGCTCAAAATCATCTATTCTTCTCTATTGAAATTGATGCGGAGAAATTATATTGTCGGATACGGCGCAATTTTCAAATTTTTGGACATTTTTTGAGGATGACTGAGATATTTCACGCTCAACTCCTGACCACGGTTCACGACGGTCGAAGATTTTTTAAATTTTACCCCGATATAACGTTTGCATTAAAAAAAAATGAGCGTGTTTTTAGATGGTGAATAAAAAAAGCTAAGACAGATAATTGTTTTTGATAAAATATTCCATGAGTTGCAAGGTATTTAGTTTGAGCTCTGCCTACAATTCACACGCCTTTGCAGAGGCGGCCTTCCGGTAGTGTCAGGGCATCCGCCACGGCGGACGAAAGTATTGCGTGTTGGCATACTTTTAAGCCCTTCATATTGGTTTTGTTTATCGAATCCCACCCTGCTTTCGCGACAAAATTGTTGGAGTAGATCTTACGCTTCTGAGTTGGCCAAGAAATTCTCAATGGGAGTGAAGCTGGAGGATTTTGAGCGGGTTCGCTGACTCGGGTATCCACATCGATATTCAGCCTTTCCATCTCCTCCAACGTGATCGCTTCGAGTAGTGGGCCGACGCCAGATCCGGCCAAGGTGAAACACGGCGTTCGCCCTGTACGGTATTTGTTGATGAATGACGACGCAACTTCCGGCAGGCACTTCGAACCAAAATTTTCCCATTCCCGGCGCTCCGGGCGAACAAAGAGCGGCACGTTGACATCCTCTCTCGCGCTGATTGTCCGGCCGCAGCAGCACCGTTGGGGAACTTGGTGCGCTGGGCGGAAGCACATCTGAAGCGCCCCGCCAGTCGTTACCATCCGGGGTGGAGATAGAGTCTCGTCGTGCCTTCTACCACCGCCACGTTCGCGATTCGCCGAAAATCGAGTTGACCATGCTCATTCACGCCGCTGCGCTGCGTCATTGCCCGCAGCTCCAATACGAGTGGAACCTGACACTTTTTCGCTTCCTGTTTGCCGAGGTAGGTGCGCACGCAGCAGTGTAGCCACTTTTTCCCTCGGTCTTCCTTCTCTTCAGCATGCTTTGAGCTTCCTGTCGCTCAAAGTCGTCGTAGCCGTCTGGAACCGGACTTTCTTTCAATGCTCTGATTCGGTCACCTATAGTGCCGGAGATGTCGTATGATGGCCAGCACGCGCGTATCCGGCGTCCGCCAAATTGCCGCACGATATCGCCTTTTCGACGCGGCGGTGTGCCACGTTGTGCTGAACGCGCACACACTTCTGAACGGAGCTGCTTCCTTGCTCGCTCATCACGGTGCCAGAGTTCGACCGACGAGAGCCGTCAACCTCTTGTCTGGTGACTCATGCGCGATTACCAGCGATTGCCGATGCCGCCGGCAGTTTCCCGTCAGCGCGGGTGAAGGTAAAACCACTTGAAAAATCGGCTTAATTTCCGACCATTTTTTTAATGCAGCGGGCTTAACAGTATGCTATTTAAGAAAGCACTGGAGATTTCTCGATTTGCTCAAAAACAAAGCCATTTCACTATCACTATGGTTTTCCGAAACCAGGAAACCGAGTTGTTTTTGTGCACCTGATCTGTCAAACTCAGCCACGAATGAGTTTCGTAGTTGTTGAGAATTTGATTAACTAACCATGAATTTTCCACACTAGAAACTCTGAACACGGAAGAGGTTGCCATTTGTGAGAAGAGACTCAAATACCGAGAGTATTGTAATCGGTTTAGTCATGTCGAATTTCTCGCTTCAGGCTGGAAGACAACCGAACATCGAATGCAAATACATGATAGAAAGGTAAGATTTCTGGAAGAACAACCTTGTGCGTTCAAGCGATAACAACAAAAGCAGATAAGGATCAAAATCAGGCAAGCAACGAAGCACTTCCGTGCTGTCACTGAAGCATAAACATTTTCCAGCCAAAGTTATGTTTCAGCTCGGCTGCAGACTTGATGATGCTGGTAAAAAAGTTTGCCACTATAAACCGCACTGTTTTACGCTCGAAGGAAAAATAGCCAGAAAAATTGGCGTCGCCGTCGCGCAGAGCTGATTCGATCGGGCCGAGTCTTTGACCGATCAGTTAGAAGAAAGCGGAAAAAAGCGCCGCGTTCACAACACCGCATCATGGAGCGGATGACGGACAAAGCCGGCCATTGCGCTATTGACATTGAAAAACCGCGCTCCGTCTTCTCATTCAGTTTTTTGTGTCGTTTCGTTTTTAAGATCACTTTGCTACACGCCCGTCGCGGGTGAATAGAGAGCGGGAGCGTCAATGTTATATGAAATTTCGCTAGCGGGGCGGACCGTGCGGCAACCTGCGGCATCGACGCCGTCACACTTGAATAAACATTTTTGGCTTAAACTCGATCTTAGCAAGACACGGGTCAGCATGTGCACAGTCACCGGTATATCAGAGACGGCACTGCCGTTATAAGCATAACGAGGCTTATGTATATAGGGACACGCGCAGATGGGACACTCGTGCGTATAACGGCAGCGCATGTCCTCGTTAAAGTGATTCAATGAAGAACAAACCGTCAATGCTTGCTCTATTTCATTTAGTTAAAATTCTCGCTGCGGGGTCGACCGTGAGTCCTATCGGTTGCCAGAGAGACACACACATTTTGATGATATTTCGAATTTCTCACTCGACTTTGAGTCAAAATGTTTGGGCTGTAATGTAACGTATTCGTTCAATTGACTCGTGATCACCATTTGAAATTGCGGAGGTTTGTGCCATTTCTAATTTCTAACCATGGACATCTAATCCATTGCTTCAATTAACTTGCTTTATAAAGGCAATTATACCGTGGTAATAATTGAATAAGTTTCGATGGCGTCAATTTTCCAATGTTAACGCTTCACCTACCTTTATTCTTTGTATCCACCTACAGTTTGAATGAATGCTACCCGGCACGGGAAAAAGAATCAGTCCCTGATGCCTCGAGTCCGAAACGACCGTCTTCCCGCTTCTGGCGAGGACTCAACGTCTGTCCCACAACAACAAACTGCGACAATCCCTACCGGTACGACGGCTGCGGCCCGTACCGCCAGTGGTGAGAGCCGACTCGTCAGCGGCAAACAGATCCTGCCAGCAGCAGCTCCGGGCGCTGCCGTCGCGATCCCGTTCCGACGGTGCGGACGAACGGAATCGGTCGCCTGGCTGGCTGGTAGCACCGCATCTTCCGCTTCGTCCGCCGGTAGCGCGATATGCCGTCAGCACCTGCAGTCAATGTTCTACCTGCTCAGACCGGAGGAAACGCTCAAAAAATGGCCGTCAAACCCAGATCGCTTACGCGCTGGTCGCGCCGGTATCTGGCGGTCGCATCCGGCCACGGGCCAAAAGAATCCTCCGTCGGCTGCAGCACCGGCAACGGCTACAGCGGCAGCAGCTTCAATCGCTGGTTGGCTTTGTCCTGTTCGAACGCCGAGCATCTGATCAGGGTTCGTTCCTCATCGGTCTCGCCGGCACCGATCGCGATCCTGATCAGCAAACAAATCACTTCCGCCTCTGTACAAGGCTGCATCGCCTGCCACGCAGCAGTTGCAGCAGTGTCCCTCGTTGGCGTCGGTGTCGCCGGCGACGAAACGTTTGTGACCAGCTTGGATAACTGTGTTCTCGGTGCTTCACCGAAAAAATGCTTCAATCGCAGTTTCTTCGGTGAATAACAATAATGCTAACAGCAACAACAAATGTGTCAGATAAATGTGATAGTTATGCAGACCCAGTCATTGCGGTGGTAATTGATAATATCAGCAGCAGTGGTGCAGTTAGCGGCAGTCGACCCGATGTCCGGTGCAAGCTGCCGGAGTGACGGTATCATAAAAGTCTGCAGCTCTCGGTTCCAGTCAGGTTATACTGTGTGACCGCCACGAGTGGCATTGGGGTGTGCAAGTTGCTGGGAGGTAGTTCTCCGCCCAGCGTCCACAAGGTGGCAATGTGGATCCAGCAGTTCGTTGACCAGTAGCAGCAACATGCAGCCGCCGAAGTAGCGGTGGTCACCAACATCATCATCATCAACTGCATCATGGATGCTACGAAATCGAAGAATCCCGTCTCACTGGGAATCGATTGCAATGAGAAGACCACCGTTGGTCCGGTGTAATACGCATGCCGGCCGACACGACTATGCGGTCAGCCGGAGGATGGGTGAAGTGTGCGTGAAATTTTCGACAGTGATCGCGGTGAATGTTAACGGCGGTGTTTTTTGTTTCGCAGTGGATTCAGTTTCAGCTCGTGTGGACGGCAGCACATCTTCAAGCCAGTCTCCGTTCAACGCGATGTGGTGAAGTCATTTTGATATTTTTTTCGCGTATTTAAATCCAGTCACTTTCTGTTTCTGTTTTTTTGATGAGGTGGCATTATCTCAGGAGGCAATACAGTTGTCGGCGGTGAATAGAACGAAAAATAATTGAAAGCGAAAACATGCAGCTATAAATATGAACGAACCATAAGATCTGGCCCCGTTCAGACGTTCAGCTTATTTTTACTCTGTTCAATAACCTCCAATCGATGTCTGCAGATGTGATGGT
>JASCZW010013335.1:0-25942 GCA_034211315.2 Aedes japonicus
CTGAGATTCTCAAAGAGATAATCACGTTCGGTTATAAAGTGAGCTCTGTGAGTGTGTGCTAGGCATAAACAGAGGAGAAAAGGTAAGAAAACGATGACAAGCGGAACTGGTTCCATTCATTTTGAGGTAGGTTCTATTGGAAAAAAATAGTAACCAGTACACAATATGATGTGCCTGACAGTGTGCGTGCTTCAAACGTTATTAATTTCTATTAAGAATAAAACTTAACCCACTAAAATATTTTAGTGTCAGCGCTCGTACTAGTCGAGTTATTTGTACACGACACTGAAGAAGTCTGCACATTGCAGACGAAATACGCGTATCTGTCGAAGATAAGCAAAGGTAGTTGGAATTAAATGGAAGATACTAATTTTTCTTCTAATTTCTAGATAAATATGACTTGTTAAGTTATAACCAAGTTACTACAACTAATTATGATCGTAGTGTGCTACTTGGGTATTTTCTTAACTTCGTGGTGATGATGATGAGCATTATGATGATGATGATGATGATGATGATGATGATGATGATGATGATGATGATAATGGTGATGATGTAATCCTACCATCTATTGTTGCATGGTGACTTTCCATAGCAGTGGGATAATCGGTTTGTGATCATCAATCTCCTGTATGAAGGGCCAAAAACCATTGGGCGGGCCCGTTAGCAGAGCAATTAACGCAAAACACTTGAATATAAGGAAGAATCTCCTTCCAAAAGCAAGTTCATACTTCACACAGTACTAGCAAACCGATTGACAAAATTAACCCAATAGATGGGGTCAAAGAGCCCGACCTCATTCCGCGAAAAGTTACAATAGGGAGGAGGCAGTCCCATGCACCATATCCAAATCGTTTCTCTTGGGTGCCCTGCCCAAGTAACACACAAAACATCTTTTTAGAATGATTTATAATTGTTTGTATTATAAATGTATTATAAACGTGTTGCAAATCATGTCAAGTTTGAAGCGGTTTGTATTTCTCGTATTCTATATATCACTCTGAGAAACGGTCGAGCTAAAAATAATTTTTCAAATGCTGCAAGTGATTAATATTTTATTATTGTTCTTGAAAACATGGTTTCATACATTTATAAAACATAAACAGGATAAGATTTTATGGGCGTTCTATATATTGTTGAAATTACATTACACCAACCATGTTTTGCAAAACTTGTTCTTTTTTCCCATTTCGATGAATTTGTTGTACAAGATCGTCGTTCCACTGTCAACGGGAAGCATATCATAGATACTCAGAATTTACTTCCCAACCATTTGAGTTGGCTTAGCAAAGAAGCTACAAACCTAACACGCCAAGGCCTAGAGTTTCAAATCCTCACGCTAGGCGATGTTATATTTTTGTATGCGGATAATTTTTTTTCCATGCTATGTTTTATATGGCTTCACTTTTTGCGCTTTTTGCGTCATATTAAAGTACAAAATTAAGTATTATACACCTAAATTTATAACCTGTTTTTGTCATTTAACAGTACTTTCAACTTTTTTAATACAAGCTGTGTTGCTTGGGTGATGGTCCCTGCCTTTCCCCGTTATATGTAATGTAATGAATCTTTATAATGAATCATTACAAGCTGTTCAATTGGTTCAGGTACTTCTGACCGTTGTTGTGGCAGCCTGTTTACACAGCGTATATTTTATAAACTTTGTACGATCAAATTACAAACAAACCAAGGAGCATTATTGACCACCCGAGGTTGCTACTACATTGTTGACAGATCAGCCGTTGTAACACAGAGAACCAAAAGATCCTCCTTGGGACTAACATACATTCTCAATGCTTAAAAACTTTTGATGCCAGACCAAAGCAATGCTGTCGCATGCAAATGAATGATTTGACAACATAGTTCATATTGGTAAACAATAAGCTGTCAAGTAAAATATTTAAATATTTGTCCCTATTTCCGATCTGAGCCGATTTATACAGACAGTAACGATTCATATCAACAGTAAGGATATTGTTGAGTCTGAGCATATTTACCACCTGTGGTTTGCTACCCGGTATATTGGTCGAAGTCAGCTGCAGTAGCACATGTAACCAAAAGAATTTCACTTGGGAATAGTGAATCATTCTAAATGTGTAACTTTTGGTGTCTTCAAGTTTACATAAAAAAGAAGACCGTTTAGACAACTGTACCCCCACAAGTTTCTCAGGAATGGCCATTGGACAATTTCTACGACCGCTGCTTCCTTCCTTCTTTCAGTCGCTCAGATGCTCCTTGAAGGTTCTTACTACACGAGACACAGTCGTAGATAAAAAAACAGTATAAAATACACTATGAATAAGATTTGCTCTAATTTTGAGGGTTTTCACTCATGCTGTTTTTGAACAGTTACAGAATATTTTAGGTGTGTCATTTTTATCAAATACACCCTTTAGTTTTCAATGTTGCAAAAGAGTGATTTAAATATTTAAAAAAAGTTTTTTTGAAGACCAGTTTGCTCTAAAATTTGGGCTAATGACCAAACGTAACGTATTCGTCGAGAGAATGGATTGATTTATCGATTTATCAAGCAATTATCCTGCCACCTGGCGACAAATCCACGTGTACATCACCAAAAAAAAATTGTCAGCGTTATCAGTTGATTTGCAGGAGCCATGGCGAAAGCAGTCGAGCAACTACGCTCGATGGTTTGTTCATACTGAGCGCTTCACCCCGAAGTGAAGAAGCTGAGCATCGCAAAGCACTTCGTGTTCGCCTTATCTACACTCTTAAAAACAATGATTATTACAAGAGATGAAATCCTTGATGCACCTGAATACTTTGAGACTCAAAGATAAACATGGCTGAATTTTGTGTTCTATTTTATGTGTTTTTTTTTTATTTTATTTTTTATTTTCCGTCGGCCTATTTCCTCACATGGTGACAATCACCGACGCCAGGGAGACGACTCCACCACCTGGACCCTACCTAACGACTCATGACTATGAACCGGGACCAACGGCTTTACTTCCCTTCCGAAGGAAGACGTGACCAAGATTTTTTCGCCTCAGAAAAACCACCGACGTCGACTGGGATTGAACCCAGACCCACTGGGGTGCCAATAGCAGTCACGCTTACCACTACACCACCGACGCCGGCAATATTTTATGTGTTGTTGAACACTAATTTGAAACCCGAAATAATAAATTGTTTAAATGTCCCTTGATCCAGCCTATAATGCAATGATTGATTACAACTTATTAAGTATGCTAACTGTAAGATAAATTCAACTAGCTATACACTTGCTCAGATAAGATAAGTACACTCAAAATAAAATAAAAAATAAGATTGTAATGCAACTTCGCATGATTTTGTTTCATTTCTCGTAATGGATCGTAACTTCACCCAAAAGTTAAAAAGGTGGCAAAAAATGCAATTGCAGTTTTTGCAATCAAATCTTGAGAAATTCGCATGGTTCAATAAAGGCAATCATGCCCATCATGATCCACAAAGCGTTTTATGGTGTTGATTTCTAGTGACTTTCATTAAATTTTAATAAAACTTAAAAAAACGCTAGATGGCTTTGGCAATGTCACTTGGGTATTTGGTACATAGGCCGAATGAAGGAGCTAGGTCAACATCGCATCCCGTTACCCTATTTACACACTTACATTTTGGATGCTACCTTTAAAACAGCCCCAAAGGTAACCTCAGCTTTGAATCCGTCAAGCTTTAAAAAATAGCCACTGGACTGAAAACTGGGATATGCACGTTTTAAATTTACATGATTCTCGTCTGTTGTGTTGTGTTATAGCAACAGTTGGTTTCACGAGTTACGACAAGCCGATTACTTCTGTTGCATAATAATCGAATTTCGTTGCTTTCATGCGACTACCCTGCACTGAAAATGTATTTTCGTAAATTAGCTTTCACTCGTTTCGTAAACATGGATTTTGTACACAGAAAAAATGTCTCGTAAATTGTATGAAACATTCATGTTCCTTATCATCGAACGAAATGCTAGCATTACACCTTTTTTTGTACAATGCACAAAATGAATTCCGTTAAGACCAGCCAATCGCTGCTTCTCTTCGATCGTACTCATAAATGTTGGTGTTGCGGCTGGGATGGCGGGAATCACTACTTTATCTCAAAATAGAAATGAAAACGCTGTCGAGAGTTAGAACTTCATGCACAATAATCAAGTAGCTTCTCACGAGTCAACATGGTCTAGTGAGAACAACCACGGCTTCAATAACAGCTCATCCTTATTAATATACAGGATCGAACCCCATGTCAGAAACATTAACAAACAAATCGATGAACAACTCCTCATGGTTGTGCGTGTTTTTCAATTATATTTTGAGCCGATGAAGTAGATCTTTCAGTCGATCATGCAACCACCAGAAAGACATTTCTTTTTTATTGGTAACAAATAACTCGTAGCTCTTTGTATTGTTTAAGTACTTTGTACGAATGTTCTTTCTGTGTCAACAAAAGCTTCGTGCTTTTGACAGTTGCGTGTGTGCCAGTAATTACGAATTTATCTTTATAATAAATACAAATCAGTTTCGTTGCAGAAAACAACGAATAGATTTGTTGGTCCTACCTTCGGTTTCGTAATATAAACGAAAATTAATTTTCAGTGTGCTACCAGGTGGTAAATCTACCTATACATTGCCAATCGCAGCAGCCCTGTTATGTACAGACCATTTTGGTCGACTTAAACTAGACGCATCAAGAAATATCACGTTAAGGAGGATGTGGTCTTTTGGCTGGAGGAAATGGACCGTTTGAAGATTATCGTTGTACCGGAGATCGCCAACCCATCACCACATTCACCAACTTTGGTGCATTTTCGACTGCATCTCAAACAGTGTATCTACTCCAATAATGTCGTGGCCACAACGGAGGAGTAGCTGATCGCCAAGGTCACGAAAGAGCTAAAGAACATCCCGACATTCCTCCAATCATAAGTCATGGCTAAGCCTCTTGCCAACTGCCGAAAAACCACCCGGAAGGGCATCGACGCATTTTTGTAAAAAGCGTAATAAACGAAGAATTTAAAGAAATTTTGTTTCATTAGGTATCTCTTGTAAAAGGTATTCCGATCAAAATTTGGTCAAACAGTAGTGTGTGTGAGTCGGTCAAAGTTTTTATTAATAAGTTAAATTCTTTTTCTTTTTCAAGCTCAGTTAATGCAGAATACAGGAGAAATATTCAGCTAAGCTTCCATTCTAACGGATGCGAATTGCCAGGTCTTTCGTTTAACACCTGCCATAAGATTTTGTACAGTCTCCTTGTCAACTATATTCGCCAAAGAACGCCAGTTTGCCTTGAACTGTTTGTCGCTCACAACAGCTTTTTGAGTCATCTTAAGGTTCCGCTTGACGATGGCCTAATATTGTTCGATTGGGCGGAGCTCTGGCGTGTTGGGAGGGTTCTTGTCCTTGGGCATCACTTGAACGTTATTGGCATGATACTACTCCATGGCCGTTTTCTTCCGTAATGGCAAGATGCCAAATTTGGCCATAATAGAACGGAACAATTGGGTCGCTCAGAAAAGCCAGTAGACGTTTTTGTAGGCACTCGCTCAGATAAATTTCCTGGTTGACGGTTCCGGCCGCAATGTAAACGTAGCTCTTCAAGCCACAGGTACAGATGGCCTGCCATACCAGATATTTCTTTCCGAACTTTTACAGTTAAATATCTGCCACATTTTCACGTCGGGTTGCCGTATAAAATTCATGTCCAGGAAGCTGTTAAAAGTCTGTCTTGACGTAAGTTGTATCGCCCTGTACCAAGCAATCAAACTTCGTCAGCATTGTCGTGTACAATTTTCGCGATCGTGCTTTGGCCGACGTGTTTTATCGTCGCGATTTGGAGTCACCACTTTCTTGTAAGTCGACAGTCCAGCTCGTTTTTCAGCTCTATCCTCGGTTGAAGGCACCACTCCCAGCGTCTTTGCGACATCTCGGACGGAGAGGTTAATGTTCCGCTCGAATCGGCGGGCAACTCTTTTTGTCGTCGCTGTGGCCTTTGGTTTTCGATTTCCCCTTGGACCAGCTTTCCTGGCTGCAGACAAACGTTCACCGAACACTTTTAATGCGTTGATTTAGCCACATTCAACAATTTCGTTTGCAATTCTTCCTTCGACGACATTTTGATAACTGAAGTGATAATCTCAAAATCAAAATAGAGGCGTGATGCTACACGCACACATCTTCAAAGTGATGGATGTGCAAATGTTTTAATGCACTATGAAAGGAAATGCGTCAAGTTTAAGTCGACCTAATTTTGATACAAACACCGTTTATTTATAGTTTCACTTTCGCCATCCAAAATCAGTCCGTTTTTTTTTAATGCAAACGTTATCGTTCCTGAAAGTTATTTTATTTTTTTTATTTTTTATTGTTGATACTAACGTGCTTGTATTCTTCACTTATTGTTTTTGTAAAAGTCGAGCACTGGACACTGCAGAGGCCTGTAATTTGACGAAATAGGCCTATCTGTCAAAAGGTGAGGTCTTTGTAATGGCATTTAAAGAAATTTTCTCGCGTTTGCTAGTGATATTTGAACAAAAGTATAAGTTGTTTTTTATTTTTTACATTTTTTAACAAGAGAAGTGTTATTTAAATTTTCCTAGTTTTCAAACTAGTACTCAAACTATGTTTTCTTAACAAAGATTTTTGTTTGTTTCCTAGCCACGTTAATTTCAGTCTGAGACTAGTATTTTCCAGGGAAAACACATGGACCCGTCAAATCGAACCCAACAACACATAGGCCCCACGGGACTAACGGTTTTACTTTTCTTCCGAAAGAAGGCCGTGATCATAGATTTTTCGTCTCAGAAAAACCCTACGGTTCCCACTGGAATTGATACCAGACCGACTAGGACGAGAGACAACCCGATTACTATTATGACAAAGAGTTTTCCAGTTTCAATGAGGACTTCAATTGAACTACGAACAAAAGTTGGAAACTGCTTAAAATTTCATAGTAATTGCACCAAACTTGGTAAAAGCACCAGACCGTGCTGCACGAGAGCCGAACTTGACTGCAAACACACCACCATATGGCTGTAGTCCACCACTTTAGTTTCGTGCTTATAGATGAACCCGCAACGCGAAGGACACGACACGAGTGTACACGCTCGTGTATTGCTTTTGACAGCGTGTTTGATTTTTGGAAAAATACACGAGCCGAGTGGCTACGATCACAAGAAAGCTCTCAACATACACCCATTATGACACTGGTTGCCACGGAAAGAGCAATGCTCGTCGGATGATTCTAAAAAATTGATAGTTGGCTTAATGGTTTGTTTACTTGGCTCTTGGGTGACCGGCGCATAAGATGATTAAGTTTAACAAGCACGGCTCGGTTAAAAAGAAAATGAATAAACCACCCGTGTATTCTGCAATCGGACACAATCGGAAACACTCGGCTGTGTTGTTTGCCGAAACATCAATCACGGTGTCCGAAGCCAAACCACGAGCACTGACACTGGTGTTGTACTCACCGCGTTGGGTGTTAGTCTGGAGACACGAAGTTAAAGTGGTGAATATAATGCATGCGCTAGCGTGGTAAAAAATAGCTCGGCATGCATTGTAGTGTTTGGGCATGACTGAATAGGACCTCTTCGGATGGAACCATAAAACTCTTATACAGTTCTGTTGATGCTCTAAGCTTGTTCTGTTAAACTTATTTTAAACATGAAGGAACTCTTTAGAACCTAAAGAAAAGATAGATATAAGAAGAAATGCTGATTCTAAGAGCTCAGTCACGCAGAGGTCAAAACACCCTGTGACCATTATAGAATTTAATTTCTTAAGTCCTTGATTATTTGAAGAAAGAATGTAATAAAGAATGTACATCAAATCTCTTCTTAGCAAATACTAGTTCATTTTTTTCAGGATGGTCCCAAACTACCAGAAGTCACATAAAAATGTACACGCAGAACTGTACATTCCTATACTCGAAATCGTTAATCCCAATACTTCAAGTCAAGATTTTCCATGGTGCTCTATAACAAACTAAATCGGGTTACATCATTTAATTTTTCAAATGGAATTTGTTTTTACAGATTAAATCATTTACGATGTCAAATCAACTCACACAAGAAGATGTTGAATTTGGACCCATATGGCCTCCACTTTTGTATACGTTCATTTTATGCATACTTCACGATTTGTTTTCTTGTAAATATGTTAGTATATCCTAAAACAAAAAATTTAAAATATACGTTCATTTTGGTTGTTCTAAAACTGTTCTAATCAAATGATTCTGGTCATGTAGTTCTGTTCTTTTGATCGAATTAAGCATTCGTCGATAAAAGACGTAATCGCAGTTAAAGTATATTTGACTGAACATGGTGAAACACAAAAATATCGGCATAGGTGGTTATAATAATAGGGTAATGTTGTTTGTTTAGATTGACAGTTGCTTTGTTCTTAATTTAACCCCATATAATAGTAATTTCAAAAGTAACTTTTTTTTTGCGTATAGTGAAACTTATTATTTTCTTTTGTTTTGTTTTGCCAAATTTTATTTTCGGCTTCAATAAAACTAAGCATTTATTCAAAAATCAAACCGTCCCCAAAAACTCCAACTACCTCCAAGGAGTTGCTCCCTCCACAACGGTGTTGTACATTTCCCCGACGGAGAAAAAACCGCAAAAGATACCCAGGCACGTTGGCCACGCTTCTTCGAAAAAAGCGATCGTTACGGGCGGCAGCGACGGTGACAATGAGAATGCACAGGAATATAACCATCCCTATTCTGTTGGCCCACCCCCGTAACACAGGCACCGAGAGAGTGCACACAAAAGCCGGATGTGGATAATAAATTTCATCTCACTTCCGCTTGTTCAAACACAATGTGCCGATGCCACATTCAACTCTCTCTCTCTCTCTCTCTCAAGCATTAGCAGCCGGTGTGGGTGAGGAGAAACCAACCGAGACATTCAAAATAGCACCAGGTCCTAGGGACCAGACCGGCACCTAACAATGTTCCCAATCCCGGGTGCTGCTGGTTGGTGAAAAAGATTATCGTCATGGCGGCCGTCAGAAGGGAAAGGGAGGATGGAAAACGGACGACGCGTGTTTGAATGCACTTTCCTGGTTTGTCGTTTTGGAGCGAGTCACCACACACCGCAGTCAGCGAGCGATCAGGAAGGCGAAAAAGTTAATTGCAAATTTTTCGAACAATGCTTCGGCGTGTGGCGGGAGTGTAGGGTAGCTGACCAGTCATGGAATAGAGATTAAGTGCTTATTTATTTCCGAGAGCTCCCAAAACTAAGCAGGTATATTTCGAATCGAGTTTCAACTAAAAAGATCACTTAGAGATGGAAAATTTTTCGAATCAGAACAACTGGCCCATTCACCCTAGCGCTGGGTGCGTGTAGTTTTTTAGGTGTATTGCATTTTGGTTGGTTTGCTAATTTCATCGGCGACGGATTAAAGCGAAACAATAAAATTTTAAAGAACAATAGGATGCCGTCGGAAAAAATGCAAAGCAACCTGGAAACTTTTTTCTGTTGGTTGTCTAGGTGATAGCATTTTTTCATCGGAATAATTGAAAATCGTTGGAATTAGAGCAATATGAGGTCGATTTGAGCGGTAATCACGAGGTGGTATGACTTTTTTTAGCTAAATTTTACTAAATACTAAGTAATATATATTTTATGATAAAATGCAGCTAGTGGCCTCTTCTGCTCATGCGGTGATTGATGATTACTTACGTTACCAATCAGACCAAGGCCGATGTGGCCTCTGCTGCACTCAGAAGTTGTCTTCACCGGACCGAATACATGGTCCTCGCAGTCTGTGAAGCGTCCGTATATCGCCTTCTACTTGATCGAACCACCTTGCTCGTTACGCTCCTCTTCTTCTTGTGCCTGTCGATTCTTTTTCGAGAACCATTTCAACTGGCTGTCGTTCGACATTCTTACGACATGCCCAGCCCATCGTAGTCGACCGATTTTAGCGGTGTGTACAATGGGAGGTTCTCCCAGAAACTGATGCAATTCGTGGTTCATTCGGCTCTTCCCCGTTCCGTCTTCAAACTGCACTCCACCGTAGATCGTACGCAACAGCATCCGTTCAAAGACACCAAGGGCGTGTTGGTCTTCCACAAGCAACGTCAATATTTCATTCATTGGTTTAATTAATGTCTTGTAGACGGCCAACTTCGAAGTCCGGCGCACTTTGGTCAATCCTAGCGTCCTTCGGTGTACAAGGCAGACACGGTGCACCAGCTATTATGCGCATTGGCATTTCTTTGCTGGTGTCGTTATAAGCGGTCACCATCGATCTGAACTCGTGGTGGGAGGCTAACATTGTATTCTGGTAAGCCTCTTTCCCTCATTTTTTTTGTCAACAGCAACCAATCTATTTGAATTTGTCAACTTCTCTCTTGCGTCAATGGAAGAAGACAACTTCGTGGAAACTTTGTTCACTGATTTTAGTAATGTTTTTGACAGAGTAGATGTCCTCAAGTTGATTTTTAAACACAAAAGCTAGAATTCGAACTGAAACTTCTTAAATGCATTTAATCTTATCTGATGAATACGACATAGACTGTCCATTTAAGGGACACCTTTCTGATCCAGTGAAAGTGACATAGAGGGTTTCACAGGTCTCCCTATTGGGACCCTTGCTTTTCTTTTTATTCTTTAATGTTATATTGTGTTGAGTCACTTAAGGACCTATTTCTAATGAACGCTGCTTGATGATAATCAGGATCTCCTGCATACTCCTTAAGTCCCTTTATTAACCATTTTGCGTAGATTTTGTACCCCGGATAACAAAAACTTATCCTTCCAAAATCTTTTGTTTGTTCTACTCCTTTACATTTTGGGATTGGTATCTGAGTTGCCTGTTTCCATTGATCTGGAATATCATTTATTCACACTTTCTTTATGATTTGATATAATTTTTCTACCTTCAGAATACTTGGTTCGCCATAGAGTGAGTGAGCTCGTAATGAGAAGATGATGGCACGTTATATTCGCGCCATTGTGCAGCACTTGCCGTATCGCGAAGATCTGGTCCGTAGTAGCACGCGCACCCATGAATCCCGCTGTTTGTACAGTAAAAACCCGTAACGTAATTTAAAGATTGTAAATACACTTTATGTTAGATTGTTGAGTGTAATGGACAACATATATATGCTGTGTAATACGTGTACTAATGTGTGATGGGGTGTGAAGAAAGGGAGGTATAAAATTCTAAAGGAAACCCCAAACCCACCCAAAATACAGTTCATTTATGGAGACGTTCAGTATATTCCACCTCACTGGCAGTGTAAATTAATTACCCTCGAATCGGTGTTGGTTAGAGTCTGGTAACCCAAAATTAGTGTCATACGAACCGGATCAAACAATCGCGTGACATAAACTTCAAATTTTGAACGAATTTTAATTTCAACAAGGCACTTTGAACTTGAGGTAGATTTGTTCCTACTTTGAAGTTAAGTAGACTTTTTTTTAAAAATAATTAGAATTCTAACGAAGATATGACCTCACTCTTATGCTTAAAATACATAGCAGAATTCAATCTGAAGACCGCTTAAAATTCTATAAAAGTGGAGTGGATGTCCTTTGCCGAATTCGATAAAAAGAATCCTTCGCTTGATTAACCCGACTCATCGAGTTAAATTGCCTTAGTATCTTGAAAAAACTTACTCTTAGGAACTTGCCAGTTTATCAAAAACCAGAACTTGCAGCTTATTAAAAAGTGATTTGACCAAAGCCTACGTATAGTTTACTTATAACTCCCAATGGGGTTGAGCCAAAATTCTAAGATTGTCTTAACACCACGTTCAGCATATATTTTTGAGAAGAACTTTCCGTGGTACCTTAATTTTATTGAATTTGTTGAATCTTCAATGCAATTCATTCAAAATAACAAGATAAAAATACTAATAATTCTATGTTAACGTTGTTAAAAGTACCGAACAAGTAGAAGTAGTAGTAGTTGTTGTTGTTGATGATGCTGATGTTGTTGTTGTTGTTGTTTCGTATTTACGTGACTTTCAACATGAGGCTAGTTCTATTTTAACGTTGTTAAACGTACCTAACAAGTTGTTGTTGTTGATGTTGTAGTTGTTGTTTTGTATTTACGTGATTTTCAACATAAGGCTAGTTCGTCGCACCAAGGAGACTACGTTTCGAAGGCATCTATATTTACATGAACTAGGCCCAGATTTTTCGTCTCAAAAAATCCCACAGGCACCGACTGGAATTGATACCAGACCGACTGGAGTGAGTGGCATTTACTCAATCTTGCCGTTTCTGATGTTGTGGTATTTTTATTTTTATTTTTATTTATTCCTTAAACTTTCATGTATAGACTATTCCGGAGATTATAATCACATCTAATGTTAACGGTCATTTGGAATTGAATGAAATTAAATTTTCAAATTTTCAAATTATTTTGCCTGTTTACTTTTGTTTACACATTTCTCTACGTCACAGCATAAAAAAAATTTGTATCTGTTTAACTTTCAAATTCGTAGTCTTACTTTCGAGCAGAGAAAAAGTATCGTGCACAAATGGTACAGTGCACTATGGTCCAGATTACAAATTTACGAGGAAACATGCTCCCAGCGCCTAAACTTGAAACTTTACATCAAAGTGATGTTCTACAACATGGTTTTTATTACTAAGGCCCATTTTGTGATGTTAATTAAAATTAGGGTGGTCCCCATTTTCACGGAAATATAAAACCTAACTTTTTTATTTGCAGAAATAGACGTTTACACTTTTGGACAAAGTTGTAGCGCAGAAAATTTTATGAAATTTTTATATATAAATTTTTATGTAACTTAAAAATTGACTGATTTAGAGCAATTTTCCCTCATCAACTTAGGGTGTACAATTAAAAAAAGTTTTGTACAATTAAAAAAAGTTCACAACGGAGACGATGAACGCTCAGAAATACGTTAAGGAATGTTTCCGATGATCAGGCAGAACGAAGGTCAAGTAGTGTTTTGGCCTGATTTGGCGTCATGTCATTACGCAAAGGAAACTTTAGAATGGTACAAAAGTTAAAATGTATGTTTCGTACCGAAAGACATGAATCCACCGAACTGCCCGGAGCCCAATCGAGACTTTTTGGGCTTTAACTAAAGCAAAGCTTCGAAAATTCATAAAACCAGCGGATGACATCCAAAAATTTAGAAAAGATTGGCCAGAAGTGGTTAAAATGGTGTGAAGTACCACTGTGCAGAAGCGTTTTGGTCATGTTCGAGGAAAAGTTAGGAGTCTTGGCTATGATTAAATATTTTGATTAAACGAGAGTAAAATATCATATAAAACACAAATACAAATATGATTTGCCAAATAAAATTATTAAAATTAAAAAAAACATGACTTTTTTGTTATTTTGAAAGTGTGCTTATGCTTTCTGGAACAGTCTTTATTTTGGCCTGATTTGGCGCTAAGACCTCACTAGGGTGAATAAAAAAGCCGGAAGACATGAATCTGCCAAGGATTGGACAAAAGTGGTGAAATCGTGGGAAATGCAACATTACAGAATGTTGTGTTCGAGTAAGCATCTCGGTTATAATTAAAGATTTTCTTTGAAGAAGAGTAAAATTTAATGTAAAACACTAGTGCTGATATAGTTTGCCCAATAAAATAATTGAAAACGATACTCAATATCTTGAAAGTGTGCTAATAATTTTCGAAACAGTCTATAATGCGCGGGAATCAATATTTTCGAATATTTCTCTTTTTGTTCTATTTTTAATGTCTAATGAAATTACAAACCGCAAATGAGAAGATTCTCAAATCAGCAGATCACCAAAGTCTTCAACCCCCATACTCACCTAAAGAGAGAAACCTCCGTCTATGGTTGATGGAAGATATGCTCATTACAGTGCCTAGCTGTTTGTTTACAGCAGCCAGTTATTGAAGACTCCATTTCGAGTAGGTCGCATCATCATCAGTGCAGCATCCAGCGACAGCCACACACTACAACCCTTTCATCTGCTAACAACCTGCCGCAACTTGTGTGATACAACGGATCGTTTGACACCCACTTTCCAGCAGCTGAGTGGAATCTTCTCGAATCGATACATGTTTGTCTTTCGCCGTCTATTCTTAGCTCGATATAGAAACCCCTTCAGGTGAATGAAAATTGATCAGCCTCTTTGCCTGCACTGCTACTCTGCTACAAGGCTCCGCTCCACACATCGATACGAACGAACGACATCAAATATTAAACCAACGCTCACTTCGATCGACTTTCCTATCTTTCTGCCCAGCAGCAAACAGAGCGCGAGTTGTAAAAACAACGAAACATGCCTCGGCATTCGACAATCTTTCATATTATGTCATGTCGCATCGGAGAAAGACGCTCTTGTTCAAGGGGGCACGCGAGCTCGTACATATCCAACTTGAAAGACTTACAAGAATTGATAGCTTAGTTCCTATTCAGTGAGGTGTAGGCAGATGCTCGACAAGCAAAATCCGTCAACAAAGTGGATGGGATGGAAATGCTCCCATTCTCAGAGCTAGGAAACATCACTCCTACAACGGAAAATTGAACGCGGCATCGGATTGCCATTGCATCGCACCGCCGCCGGCAGATATTCGATAGCTTGAGTGATTGAGAAGCTTGTTAGCTCGAATCGATTGATGGTGATAGCAGCTCTGATCCATTCAATCGAAGATTGATTTCCTCTCACGACTTCCTGCGAAGGAAAAACTAACTAACTTTGCCGCTAAAGTGCCTCTAATCAAATCGATATAAAACGCAAACCGTAAACATCTAAACGACCGGTTCGAAATTGTGTCCATTCCGAGCGTAATCTTCGCGGAAAATAGTCGTTCTAATGGGAATTTTACTGTCGTCCTCGCCTTTGGTGGGGGTGGAACTTTATCGTTAATTTTCACCACGCCGCGCCGCGTTCCGAAGACGACACATCGCCGTCGTAAAGTTCATAGCTTGGACAATAAAGTCCTCCATGACCCATGTACGGAACCATTCGCAGTCATTAACTTTAGGTCGCGTCTTACACAGATTCTGACGTATCAAACGATGCCTCGTGTGCCTCCGAATTCCAATAAACTCTTGGTGCGTCGGTGGAAGTTTATGTTCACGATTCATTCGCCGGGAAAGTATTTCTTCATTCGCAGCAGGTGATTTGACTGTTTATTAAAACGTTGTAATTCTTCACACCTTGACGCAGTCGTTTATCCACTTCTTCGGGGGGTGAAACAGAAGTCATTATCGTCCGACAGTCCCAATAATAACTCGCAAAACAGTTTCTTCCCCTCCGCAGAGCAAACGACCATCATGACTTTTCCGAGACCGGGCTGGGCTGGTGGTACGCATTACGATTTAATATACTCGATTTCATTAGCATTTCTCGTATCTTCTGACTGACTGAGTGAGTGAGTGAGTGGGTGGGTGGCAGAATGAGGGACTGTCGGTCTCCGTTGGCTGGTAGGCTTTTCGGTCTTGTTGGGTTGTACGGAGTGAATCATATATGTATAAACATGACTCAAATAAAGTGTTGCTGGCATGGCGCGGTGAGGAGCATAAACCCTACATAGATCATTCGGAGGAGTCAGTTTTCAGGCAAAGGATGAATTTTGTTTGTAATGGGTTTAGCTACATCATTCGACAGTCTGGCAGAGCCATGGTACACTTGCACACATGTTGTTGCCTTTTGTAATCACAGTGCACAGTGGATTACAGAGCTTTCAAACATGCGTTCTTATGAATTAAGAGAAAACGATTTGATTTTGCGGGATTTGAGGGAGGTTCACGAATAAAAATATTTACATTATACCAAGAGCGTATAATGGAGTCCTTGGTAAATGCAAAACAGAGCCGTCTAGATATCATGCAGTTGCAAATGGTAACTAACTTATCATTAGTCAAGCAGCTTAAAGGGTGTTTCGATCAAAATTTGGTCGACTTGAACTTGACGCACTTCCTTTTATCGTATATTCAAAAAAAATGCACACCTCTCATTTTGAAGATGTGTGCGTGTAGCATCATGCCTCTATTTTGATTTTGAGATTAGCAGTTATCACTTCAGTTATCAAAATGTCGTCGAAGAAAGAGAGCCAATGCTGTCTGGACTGTCGACTTACAAGACTGTGGTGACTCCACATCACGACGATAAACAAGACACGTTGGCCAAAGCACGATCACGAATGTTGTACACGACGATGCTGACGAAGTTTGATTGCGTGGTACAGGACGATGAAACTTACGTCAAGGCAGACTTTAAACTGCTTCCTGAACGGGAATTTTATACGGCAACCGGACGGGGAAAGGAGGCAGATATTTTCGAGCACATACGTACACTAGAAATATCTGGTGTGGCAGGCCATCTATAACTGTGGCTTGAAGAGCAACGTTTACATTGCAACCGGAACCGTCTCCGGAATATGGAAACTGGATCTCAAGTCGACATTGTTTACATGGATCTCAAGGCTGCTTTTGACCGGGTCGACCATGCTATACTGTTGGCAAAGTTAGACAAACTTGGCCTGTCAAATAACTTAGTTCGTTAGTTTAAATCGTACCTAACGGACCGGGTACTCTGTCAGGAATTTCCTGACACTGAGTTTTAACAAATGCTTCAATATCACATTGCATCGAAAATTGAACCCAATTGCATTTGATTACAAAAAAAACAACCAGCTTCTGCTAAAAGTTGATACAGTTCGTGACCTTGGATTAACGCTTGACTGTGGTTTGACATTTAGACAACACTACACAGATATGATTACCAAAGCCAACAGACAGCTCGGATTCATGTTTAAGCATTGTTCTGCTCTCTCGTGCGTCTTATCCTGGAATTTGAAGCCTTGGTGTGGTGCCCCTATCAAATAATCTGGATTGCGAGGATTGAAGCTGTTCAAAGAAAATTAGTTCGTTATGCTCTACGTCATCTGCCGTGGAATGATCCTGTCAACCTTCCATCGTAGCAGGATCGTTGCTCACTCTTGTGTATTGAAGCGTTGGAACATAGGCGTACAGTCATGCAAGCAGTCTTCGCGGCAAAAGTGCTGCTAGGTGAAATCGACTCTCCAGGAATTCTGGCAGAACTATCTATCTACGCTCCTGAACGAGTTCTGCGAACAAGAAATTTTCTGCAGTTCGGAACTCGTGCTGCAAACTACGGCCAACACGATATAATTCGATTCATGTCATCGCGCTTCAATGAACTCTATGCTCTGTTTGACTTCCACTGTTCCGCTGAGACCTTCCGTCATCGGATTCAGCGTAGTTGGATGGAAAGTCGCTAGTTCGGAAATGCTGACAAATACCACATACTGGATACCAGACGACTGATTCCGCGAAAGATTATTTTTAATTTTTCTGACAAGTTTTGTGTGTGTACTAGAATTAATTCTGTTTACTTGCTTTGTATTCCTTCTATTTTTGTTGACGAATGTAGTGTACGGTTTAGAGATAGGGGTTTTTTACGCCACATGGCTTTTCTCCATTACATTTCAATAAGATGTTTAATCAGTTGGAATTATATTCATAAATAAATAATCAAATAAATATTTCGAAATGTAAATAAAATATTGGGCCATCGTCAAGTGGAATCTTAAGGGGGGATATACAGTTAGAATGACCAAAAATTTCAATATTATTTTTTTGCATGAAAAGTTAGTAAATTTCCCGTAGAATGCGCTCCTGAATCCTTTTTTTTTTTCTAAATTCGAACTCCAAGATTTCGTTTCATCGTTTTTCGAAGACGCCTTCTTCGCGCGCAGGCCGGTTATTAAAACTTTCAACGCGTTTTTCTCAAAACTGCATTTTCGGAGTTTATGCCGGTGATAACTCAAAAACTAATTATTCGATTAAGATGAAACTTATAAGATTTCTTAATTTTAGTATTACCTTCTATATGAATCAAAAATTATTGTAATATTTTATTCTTAAATACGGAAAAATGTGATAAAATGTCAGAAGAAATGTGGATTTTTTCAAAAAAGTTACGCCAGAAGTGCAATTTATTCTTTTTTACTTATTTTTTCAGTTCATCTACTAACTGTAAGTGTGATTAATGTAATTTTTCTGGGTTAGCAGGTTTCAGATTGAAACTGCGACCAGGAGAGCCGGCACAAGCAAAATGCAACGACTTTTTCAACGCACTCTAACGGCCGCCATTTTATTGAAAAAAAATTGAAAAAAAAATTTGTTTTTAAAATTTTAACAAAGTTTTGATTGATTTGAGTTAAAACTTCCCCTTGAATTTTTTTCTCAAAAATGAGTTTTTTTTCTCGTTTTAACTGTATATCCCCCCTTAAGCAGACTCAAAAAGCTGTTGTGAGCGAGAAACAGTTCAAGGCAAACTGGCGTTCTGCGGCGAATAAAGTGGACAAGGAGACTGTACAAAATCTTATAGCAAGAGTTAAACTATAATTTAGAAGAATAATTAGTAATCTCCATTTAATTCCAACTACCTTTGCTTATCTTCGACAGATACGCGTATTTCGTCTACAATGTGCAGACTTCTTCAGTGTCTCGTACTAATA
Organism: Aedes japonicus; assembly: GCA_034211315.2. Taxonomy (NCBI): domain Eukaryota; kingdom Metazoa; phylum Arthropoda; class Insecta; order Diptera; family Culicidae; genus Aedes; species Aedes japonicus. Next base: position 18,455 of record JASCZW010013335.1, read on the forward strand.
ACTCGACTCAAAGTCAGACGTAGTTGTCAGAAGAGAAGAGAAGAGACTTTCCGTTTATCAACAGCGTTTTTGTGTTCTTTCATGCGAATCTTTAGTTTGCGGCGGGTTTGTCCGATGTATACGGATGAGCAGTCCTGACAGGCAATTTGGTAAATCTCCAAGTTTTCGTCCGGTGGAACCTTGTCCTTCAAGTTGCATAGAATGTCGGGTAAAGTGTTTTCGCTTTTGTAAACTAAGTGTAATCCTTGTTGTTTGAGTGTGTTTTTATTGGGTTCGTGACTTTTGCTAGCGTCGCGTTTTGTTAGTGTGTACAAGCAGGAGTACCTAAAAAAACATATTCTGTCGTACATTAAAGCTCACAATGAACCTGCATAGTTTTGGCCTGACAGTGCAACCAAGTAACAATTTTAGTTTTCCAGCCGTATAGCACTCCTCCCGGCTTTATTGATAAAACTACATTTAAAACTGGTGCTGGTGTAAAAAACACCTCCTCTAAGCATCTTTAAAGCCGGAATCAGTACAAAGTGGCCCACTCTATAGACGGTTGTGAAAACAAATTATTAAAACCTTTATAAGGCCATACATATTTTGAAAATATTCTTCTGAATGATTTTATGACCACTTAAGAACCTTCATAAAACCTATTGGCTGCCACCAGAACCAGCAGTCAAATTTCACTGTGATATCGTGGTTGGTTCTTGTTGTACTGCTTTGTTCGATTCTTTGCTGATTCATTTAACAGTAAATAACATCCAAGAAAAAAGTACTTGTGTTGTGAGAAATGTTGTTTGATAGCAAAATATTCAAAAAAAAATTGAGTTTTATATTGCGTATCATGCTTCAAATAATATGCGTATTAAATTTTATGGTGAATATTGGCACGATAAAAGCTGAAAAATAATGAGCCTGGGAAATTATACGCGTATACAATAACAAAAACAAAATTGATGGAATTCTACAAGGTTATCTAAATAAATGCAAAAATTGGTCTCCGATCTAAAGTTCATTTGCATTACATTTAATATTGGTTGTATTTATTTTTGCACATTTCAATGATTTCTAAAATTTTAATATGGCGGTTGAAAGAAATCAAAGTTTTGCCAAAAAGCTTTCACAATCTTCACAATGGCTACTATAAAACTATTTAATCTTTTGGTGGCTTCCAAAGCAACACAGCTTGTATTAAACGAGTTGAAATTACAAATACAGGCTATACATATAAGTGTATAATACTTTATTTCATACTTTTATTTGACTCAAAGAGCGCAAAAAGTGAAGCCTTATAAAACATAAGATGGAAAAAAATATCCTCATACAAAAATAAAACAGGCCCCACATGAGATTTGAACACAAGTCCTTGGCATGATAGGTTTATAACTTCTTTGCTAAGCCAACTTCGATTGTTGAAAAGTTATCTTTGAGTATTTATGATTTGCTTCCTTTTGGCAGTGAAACCACAATTTTGTACAACAAATTTATCGTTATGGAAAAGAATACGTTTTGCAAAACATGGTTGGTGTAATGTAAATCCAACATTATTTAGAACTACCCATTGAATTTTGCCCTGTTCTTGTTTTATAAATGTATGGAACCATGTTTTAAAGAACAATAATAAAGTATTCATCAGCAGTGAAAAAAGTATTTTTAGCTCGATCGTTAGTCAGAATACGAGCGACCCAAATTGGTCCGAACTTGACATGGTTTGCAATACGTTTATAGTAAAGGGCGATACGGTCAAAATTTGGTCAATATCAACATGACGTATTTCTTTCAATTTTGCATTTAAAAAACTGAACACCCTCATTTTGAAGTGTGTGTGTGTGTAGAATGTTGCTCCTATTTTGATTTTAGGAATTCACTCTTCAGTTGTCAAAATGCCGTCCAAGCAAGAAGAGCAGCGTATCAAAATTTTGCTCGCGCATCGCGAAAATCCGAGCTACTCGCGCAAAGTTGGCAAAATCGCTAAAAGTTGCCAAATCAACCGTTACAAATGTAATTAAAGTGTTTGGGGAACGTTTGTCGACAGCCAGGAAGTCTGGATCGGGGAAATCGAAAACCGGAAGCCGCTGAGACGACAAAGAGAGTTGCCGGTAGTTTCAAGCGAAACCTAACCTATCTCTCCGAGATGCCGCAAATAAGCTGGGTGTATCGTCTACAACCGTGCATCGAGCCAAAAAACGAGCCGGACTATCGACTTACAAGAAGGTAGTGACTCCAAATCGCGATGATAAACAAAATACGACGGCCAAAGCGCGATCCCGGAGGCTGTACACGACGATGCTGACGAAGTTTGACTGCGTGGTAATGGACGACGAAACCTACGTCAAAGCCGACTACAAGCAGCTTCCGGGACAGGAGTTTTATACGGCAAAAGGAAGGAAAGGTAGCAGATATTTTCAAGCACACGAAACTGTCAAAGTTCGCAAAGAAATATCTGGTTTGGCAAGCCATCTGTACCTGTGGCTTGAAAAGCAGCATTTTCATAGCTTCCGGGACTGTCAACCAAGAAATTTACGTGAAAGAGTGTTTGAATAAACGTCTGCTGCCTTTCCTGAAGAAACACGGTTGTTCCGTACTGTTTTGGCCGGATTTGGCATCTTGCCATTACGGTAAAATGCCATGGAGTGGTACGCCGCCAACAACGTGCAGGTGGTTCCCAAGGACAAGAACCACTCCAACACGCCAGAGCTCCGCCCAATTGAGAAATACTGGGCTATTGTCAAAGCGGAACCTAAAGAAGACCAAAAAAACTGCTAAGGACGAGCAGCAGTTCAAGGCAAACTGGCTTTCTGCGGCGAAGGTGGACAAGGTGGCTGTACAAAATCTGATGGCAGGGTCAAGCGTAAGGCCAGCAATTCGGATTTGGAAAAGCGGAAGCCTAACTGAATATTTTCCTGAATTTTATACTAATTGAACTTGAAAAAGAAATTTAATTTGATTTTTTAAATAAACGATTTCATCGATTTACACGCGTTTTCCCTTGACCAAATTTTGACCGTATCACCCTTTACATTTATAAAACATACAATTTTAAATCATTCTAAGAAGATGTTATGTGTGTTATTTGGGTTCCCTCAATGCCGATGTGCTTTTAAATACATTTACTTTAGGCAAAATGTTTTCAAATTGCTTTTTCATCTGATGATTTTATGAATTAGTCCCAAAACAGCATTTGAAAACAGGATTTTACGAGTTCATAAAGTCAAAATAAAACCTTTGATAAGTGTAATAGGAATTTTAGAAGACAAGGTTTTAAGATCGTTGTAAAGAAGCTTTATAGGTTCTCATTAATCTGACTAAAATATAAAACCTATTGGCACCTCTTAGTTCCATAATGAAACCAAACTGATTTCCAGTTGCGTTCAAAAAACTTCAATAAAACTTAATAAAACTGGATGGTTTCGGCAATGTTACTTGGGTAGAGATGTGTAATTCAGCTCATTTTGAAGAGCGGATCTGAAACGAATCTGAAAACGCAGACTTAAGCCTACCCCAAAATGTCTAAAAATGTTAACATTTATTTTCCGAATTTAAAAAATGAAAGCTAGGACGATGGAAATCCTTAATAGTTGCATGGTGTAATATGAAATTTTGAATATATTTACCATTACAGTGTGTCTCACAATAGGTGTCACCTTTTTTCAATCTTGGTTTATTTCAGCTGAAGTAATTTGAACAGCGGAATTGATTATCTCCATTTAATTGTATTCTGTCGCTGAAGATACATAGCGACTCGTTTGTTTATACTTATCGAATACAACTTGGAAAGCTATGCGGGGTAAGTTTTGAAATTACATTTGCAAGAGCTTAGACCGTGTCGAAGTATTCAGAGTGAGTGAGCGTTTTGTTTTCGTGCCTTAAAACGGTTCAGAAACTGAAATGTCCGTAACTTCAGCACAAAGAAGCCAGAGCAGAAAGAAAAAGGTCAAAAGTGTGAGGTAGATAAGTCGTAATTCGGCCGTTACTGGCCGTAAATTGAAAACAAACAATTTCAAATTTCGCCTGCCTTTATGAACAGGCTCTTTAGACATGATCTGAAATGCAAGCCATTACGAAACAGGTTCATGGATTGACGGGCCCACGTCAAGTAAGCCGGGGTCAAAAGAAGCAGGAATCTTTTTTAGTTCGACACGGTGGTGCGAGATTTTATTTTCGGATGAAAGCTCTTCCTCCTTCATGGACTGTCATAATCAAAAGAATTATCGTGTGTGCTTAGGCCCAAAAATCTTGCCAATATTTCAAGATATAAACCGAAAGCTGTAGGAGCAGCTGTCAGAATGTGTATCGAAATCTATGGTGATGGGGCGCCGTTGTCACGGGGCAGAAAACTTCCTCTTCTTTTCACCAGAACCTAACGTAAAAATCAGCAATTATTATTACATCGAGCAGGTTTTTCAAGAACCATCTACTTCCCCTTCCTCATGTTTCAACGCCGTGCCGGAATACACCATTGTTTCCAGCAAGACTCAGCTTCAGCTCACAAGACAAAGAAGACATGTCGTGGTTCGCGGAAAGTTTGCCCGATTTCGCTTCACTGAGCAAAGAATGGCCTGCGTCTTCACCCGGATCTCAACCCTCTTCAATTTTGTTTGGGATTTTGAGGCTGCACATATTAGTGGTTAGGCCGGAACGAAGGGCTTACTTTAGATCATCGATTCAGAAAACATTTGGTTGATGCTTGGGACCAAATTTCTGGAAATCGTGCGTGTCAGCTGCCGAAAAGGTTGAGAGATTCGAATTGAATCTAATTTGGTTTAGTCACTATAACATGTATCTTTCAGATGCAAAATTAATGATTTGGCTATGATTTGGTCGAGTTTGTTTTGCACGTAACCCCTTGTTTTAGTGACACCTATTGTAGGACACCCTGTTACAGTTGACAGTCGAGTTCGGTTGTTGACTCGATCCGATGTTGATGGCTTGTTTCACTCGACTTCTGGTGAGCTCTCAATGCATGCTCGGCTCTGAAATAGAATTGCAACACCCTAATGACCAACGAGAAACCTAAAAAAAAGCAACAATGAATTGTCAATTCCATGCATGGAATCGTCCCTAAAACCTTCCATTTACTCCTTCTCAGACAGACAGATCCATAGAAGAAAACAGCAACCTGCGTGCGAAGAAAAAATAATAATTAAATGCAAATATTGCCCCGGACAATATGCGGTCCAGGCGTGGCTCCATTGCACTACATGGTCACCAGTAATTATATGCCAAAATTAAGGGAATGTACAAAAAAGGTCATCTCCTCCCCTTCCATTTTCGAGTATGAATACTAAACTGGGAGAGAAGCGCGAGACTACCAGCGCAACGTTAAAAAGAGAGACTTTGTCATCAGCGGTACGCGAACCTGGCCGATGAAGAAACGTAGGTTAGAAAAGTGCCATCAAGAGAGATTCCCGGAAAAGGCTCGTCCGAGGATTTCTTCCCCAGTTCCTGCTTTAATGAGGTGTGGTGGATTGGATTGGTTTTAAATGCACCTTAATTTATCGAGTTTTGATATCTAAATTAGGCGTTTAAATCGTAAACGACATCTGGTGCTGTTGGTTGGTGCCTTCGCCCCCCTAAATAAGTCAAGTGCTGCTTTTCGCTTTAGCAAGCGAAATCAATACTCGTATTATGCTGCGAGTACCCGCGCGCGTTGATTGCGGCTAATTTCGATGTTGGTTTATATGAACCCGGGCTCGGCTTTCGATCTGATAGTTAGGCCGCAATTTCCTCAATGGCCACGCAATCGAGTCATTACGCTTGGCGGGCAAATTGCAATCACTTCACGCCCGTTCGCCATCATCGGATCGGAAACAAACAACTGGGGAACAGATTGCATCCACACTCGGCAGAAGCACTGCAAGGTGATTACCGACATTGTCTTTCCTCTCTCTCTCGCACCGGTAGAGGAAACACATAGGTACTCACTCAATGCCCGTTGAGTGATGGGAAATCCGACCGTAATCGATCTTCGGTCGATTTGCACCCACCACTGCTCGCATCAACTTGCCAGGGCTGCTGTTCACAAAGGAGATGGTTGATAGATTACTCTTCTCGGCACCCAATTCGATTCCGTTTCCCGGAACAATGTTCATTGGATAAACAAAAAAAACCACGCTGGAAACCACCAAAAGTCGAAAAGTTCTAATTGTAATTCAACAAATCGAAATTTTAAACCAACTCATTAATCTTACCCCCCCCCCCCTTCCAACAACGACAGACGGGGATGGCTCGGGGATTATCCACCAAACCGAGCCATCAGGGATGCAACAGTTCTGAAAAGATAAATTTTACGATAATGTACATACACAAAGTTCTGGCTGGTCAGGATGATGGTGGAAAACGGCACAGAACACCAACCGAACCAATAAGTTTAAATGAGCTGGAAAATTAATTACCAGTCGTATTAAATCTAGGGTTCGGCTTCTATTTTCCTTTTCTCTAAACTTTATTTCGAATGGTGGATTTTTTCCCAGTTCATCGAAATGCTCTCGATGACGGAGGAGTTCGGACCGAAGCGCAGAAAATCAAACATACATTAGGGCTAATTTGAGCGATTAGACCTCACTTGTGGTGATTTCGGTTTCCGAGGAATCATCAAAATTTCCATTTTCCACCTCCTCCTTCTCCTCCCATTTTTTTTCTTTCGTCAAAAGCAAGTGAAACGAACAAAAGCATCATTCTATTATTTCTGTTCAACCGAAAATCGAATGAACCCAAATCTCCAATCTCCCCCCTCCCCTTCCGCTTTTTTCGATTCGGAAAAGATTGAATGTAAACATCAAACACGCCATTAGGAAGGTAGGTGCTTTCAAATGTGGGGAATCGAGAGAAAGAAAAACAGTCCAAGCGAGACACGGAATCCTTTGGTCCCGTTATCAGTTCCACGGATTTCCGGATGTCTCGAGAAAAGCACGCGAATACCATCAACAGCGACAACAACAACAACAAACATAATGGTGATAGCAGCGAGTTTTAGGCATATAACATTGGATTACATTGTTAGCAATGGCGGAAAAGTTTCGCTTCTTGTGCCGATTTGGAAGCGACTGAATGCGGGCCAGAGAGCTGAGGGGAAGGAGTGAAAATTTCGCACGATAACATACCAACATGGTCTTATGTATTGGAGTTCCGTTGTCAATTTTATGTACAGGCACGTGTGTCTTATTTCGCGTCCTATTGAGAAACATATGGGAATGATATCGTTCTTCACCTGTAGAAGAAGAATGAATCAATCTGTTGATGAATTCACTCCTGATTCCAGGATTCTGATCCTGAACAATGGCGTCATGGAAGATTGCGTTTTTTCGACGGTATGAGGAGTGAAGAGTAATTTTACTTCAAAAATAATACCATGTATCTCGAGTAACATGAAAAACTGACTGACTGACTGACTGACTCGACTGACTGACTGACTGACCTTTAATGACCTTCAGCGGCAGCCCCAGCCCCAATACAACTATTGTTAGCCTTTATTAGCCCCAACTGACAGCAATAATG
>JASCZW010013336.1:0-25896 GCA_034211315.2 Aedes japonicus
ACTTAACTCACGAATTAATCTTCACGAAGACACTCCTCGATCGCTCACCTTTCCACGTCCATGCACCCCTTAGAGATAGGGAGAATTCGGTATCTACCTTTAGAAGACACGGGGAACCCACGTAGCCTTCAGTAGCTAACAAATGAAAAATGAAATGAATAGTCGGAGAGAAAAGCAGAACAGAATGCCCTGTTTGGTGTACAGAACAAAAATATATTCAAAAATGGTCGTTGGGAGCATCTAGTCTAAGAAGGTAAGTGATGCTCCATTTCTCTTCAATCGGTTGGGAGTTTAGTATTAACTATAGTCCTAGCTCCCAATGGCTTATGGTTATAGCGCCACTACTCGCTCTCTGAAAAGAGAAGAATGTCTGAAAATATAAGAACGGGAACTGAAAGAGAGCTAGTGAGATTGCTCGGATTGCTGCGACAACATTGCATTCCTTTAATATACAACTTTATGTATCATTATTTAATCAGTCATCATCAGAATTTGTATCAAACATGTGAATTTGAGTGCAACATGATTAACACTTAAAATTCCCTGGGCACCCTTAAAGCCCTGAAAATTCTCTAGTACTTCTTATCGATAAACATTATAGTTCTGAGATGGTTACCAATGGTCAATTACAGTATTTGCAAATAGTAGAAATGCTGCATTTGATCAAATAGGATCAGTTGCAAAAGCTGAAATAGTTTCAAATCAAATCAAAACAAATCAGCACACTTTTAGAAAGCATAACCAGATAGGGGAACTGTTTCATTATTCATCCCATGATCCATTATACATATTAATCGTAAATTTAGGTTTGATGTATCAATCAATTGAGTCCTTTTGTGGCTTGCTTTCATAAATTACTAAACTATAATTACTTACTAATTCATAAATTACTAAAATTAACAATGAATAAAAAGTACAAAATCAGGCAAAAGGTGAAAATGGGGATGGTAACCCTAGATGCTATACTTTTATCGAAATCTTTCAGCGTGAGGCGATTTTGCTGATTTAATTTGAGGAAGTTTTGAAGAAAAAGCAACTTTTAGAATGTTCACCGGCCATGGGCGATGTATTAACTCAACAGAGCAAACAGGAGATGAATACAGCCCTAGATTCATTTTCTTCATCATCTTCAAAAATCAACAAATTCTGCACTTCCTCCGGAAAGTGACTTTTCGGTATTGGCTTGTTGAGCTAGACACAACATCCAATTCGATGGGGATCGAAGATTGATCGATTGTTTCACATCCATGTATCAATAATTGGTGGACCGTTGTTGGCATGTGATCCCAACTGTATAGATTAACGTAGTAAAAAGCAGTTTCCGTTGCGTAAGCCTTGAACTTTGGATCATCAATTCTTTCACCGCTAGAAATTGCTGTAAACAAAGTTCAAAACCGTAGAATTAAGAGTAAATCAACTCATGTAAACTCCAGCGTTCGCAAAAAATAGCTTTGTGGTTTTTCCGTTGTTACTGGTGCCACATGCAGAACGCGGTTTGTCGATGTGTAGACCCAGCCTACTGCAGAAATCATTTTAAATACGCTGTTTGGTGCTGTTGAATTGTTCAATATGAGCCGTTTTCACTCATTTGCAGAAGCTGAGCCTATGAACAATATGTAACAGACACTCAAAACATCTATTCCCGCAATGTAGACTACTCAGGCCAAAATCTAAAAAAAAATTGTGCTATCATTAACATTTTGTCAACATTAAAAACTCTGATGATGTTGCTTTACAGAGATTACATATTTGAGCGGCTGTTGTGTTCGTTATCGCATTAACAGTTTTTCCATCAATCATTCTTATAACGAGGTCAAACAAGACTCTAAGTTGTTAGTCGTCAACTTTCAAAATAAAGGGGTGTAATTTTGAAATTCCGGTTAGTATCGATCATGACTCACGGGTCAGTCTGCAGTTTCTATAAGTAATTGTATGATAAACTGGTCGACAGTATCGAGTTGTTGAAGGATACAAATTTTCTCAAATGGCATTTTTCCCATGCAACAAATTTACGTGGTACAAGTGATGTCAGAATTACATTTGCATCTGAGCAATCGGAAGTTTCAAATCTTTGATTGTACTCATTTAGGTTGTTCCGTCCATTCCCCATTTCAAAACAAGTCTCAAATCTGTTTGTGTCAAATTAAAAAAAAATGAACTCAATAAGATTAGCTTAATCTTTGCACAGTATGATTTAGAAACGCTAGTATTTAAGTTAATTTTGCAATGACCTTCTGAAACATCGAAGTATTGATCTGAAGGATAACAATTCTTTTTAGCCGCAGATATTGAGTCGTATGGTGGATAGATACTTTTTGCAGGCTCTCTCACGATGTTGTAGCTTCGCTTAGACAACTTTGCGTCAACAAAAACGGCTAAAGCTTGTTCATCAGATAATTTTTGAGTAGTGACACCAGTTTTCAAAATGTTTGCAATTTCATTCTGACCATCATCACGCAAACCATTTCTTGCAAGCTGTAATTCACTATAGCTAAATAAACGATCGAAGTTATAATACAGTAGACATTGACGTTAACGAAGTATTATCAAATAGAACATACTAGAGCTACATATACGACGCAATCATTCAGTTTTGCGACGCTTATTTCGGTTGAAGCTATCGTTACATTCCTTCGAAGGTCGGCCTCCTTTGTTAACATTTGCTTCTGAGGCTGTTGACCTGGGTCCAGAAGGTATTAAAAATTCTCAAGCCATTCTGAATTTGCTTATAAAAAGCGGTCCTTGATCCGTTGTGACTTGTTCCATCTTCGTAAAAACTCTCGAAAAAGAATGGAAATGAGTTTTGCATTTATCATCAATGCATCCTACTTATTTTTTCAATGTAGCTGCTCATAAGCAGTACATTTATCGTTCGAATTGGTTAACGCAACGACTACGGATCCAGTATATGTTTTCTTTTTTAGAAAATTTCTAGTTAAGATAAACAAAGAGTTGAACGTAAACATTGATTTTAGTTTGGAATTGATTACCTTAAGCGACGAACTAGCCAGTGGCAAGAAAGTCACTATAATAAAGAAAATAAAATAATCAATTACCTTCTGATTTGGAACACATGTTTCTGAAAGTTTAAACTTCAAACGCAAATATTTCTGTTGACGTTTGAACAAGCTTCTATGACCCTCCATAATTACATTGATTACCTACGATACGTGGCTCCATTACATAAGGATTTTCCATTATGACATTATCCGATACAAAGCGACTAGATGAAAAGTGCTACTCTATGTTAGTTGCGTTGCAGCAAATAAACTATATTAAGGAGTGTATCGAAAATAAACTATCCAAAAACTTTCTTTCAAATTATCTTGAAAACCCATATTTTATTCATACAAAAAATTGATCCTTTATTGTACGGGGTTAAACTTGAACATAATGAAGACCGGATGAAATTTAAGTTATTCCTTCACGAATTTTCGAACTTTAGATCGAATGCTCTTCATCAAGTTCGGACCAAGTGTTGCATCGCGCTTTTTTGGACAGCTTGAGCAAATTTTTTGAACTCCTGCATGTTTGCAGCTGCCTTACCAGTCTTCTTGAAGACCCTCTTCACGATTGCCCAGTAACGTTCGATGGGTCGAAGCTGAGGGCAATTTGGTGGATTGATATTTTTCTCAACAGGAAATCATACCCTTTTCCGCAAGCCAATTGAGAGTGCGTTGTGATGGCGCTAAATCCGGCCAAAACGGTGGAGGTGTACTATGCTTCTTATATAAAGGCAACAATCTCTTCTGGAGACACTCAGATCAATGATGCCGCATTTAGTTCCGGTAGTGTAAAAAATGGTTGACTTCAAGCCACAGGAACATATTGCTTGCCATACCGGTACCTTTCGACCAATTTCTCACTTGAATCGACCTGTCCACATCGCTCACATCCTCCCCAACGACGGCAGTAAAGTATTGTGGACCTGGAAGGGTTTTTGAGTCCTCTTTACATAGGTCTCATCGTCCATCAAAACGCATGCATCCGGAGCCTGCGAAAGACGCGAATACAATTTCAGGCCCTTGTTGCTGCTCGCTTCTTCTGTTCTGCACTTCGTTTCAGATTTTCTGCTTCTTGTAGGTCTTCAGGTGGTTTCGCCTCTTGATACGCTGGATCATTCCGACACTCGTTCCTGCTTTTTTGGCCAAATCTCGTATTGACATTGATTTGTTCTTCATGATTAGAGATACCACTTTCTGCTCCAGTTTCGGGTTGGAAGAACCGGGTTTCTGCCTCTTCCGGTAGCTCATCCAAAGAATAGTGTTCCCAAACTTATTAATGATGGTTTAACACTCGCATGATGAATTCCAAACCACTTCGCCAATTTTTCGCATAGTAATACCCTTCTCACTTAGCCATGTGTCCAGAACCTTAATTTTCACTTCCTTTTCAATACGCGACATTTTGAAAACGCAGAATTTGAACCACACAAACAAGTAAACAAAGAAAGCTGACAGTCGAACGCACAGCATGCAGTGTTCAGAGCATAAAAAACCATCACAAATACATGCGTACAACGCAAATGTATGTGGATAGCTTATATTCGATACTCCTTACGCTTCGGTATTGATTTTAACTCCAGCATCAATGAAAACAGGCGGCATTTTCTAACCGTTGGACGCCACCAAGCCAAACATCATAACACCAGCCGGATGTTTGGTTTGAAATTTGAATTTCACTATTTCCGGAACGTTCTCCATTTTCTGCGGTGAAATGAACCGGTCCATGCGGCTGTTGGCCACAGCATCGATGCTGAAAAGCTTTTCGTCGGAGAACAGGATTATCATTTTTTCCTTGTTCAACGAGGAAAGCAATCTGTTGTAACGAGTCACTCGTAGTTCCTTGACCCGGTCCGTAATCAAGTGGCGTTTCTCTCTGGCTCTGGAAGATGCATGCAGGTCTTCTTTGATGATCTCCGCCAGGATTTCTCCGAAATAATGGCTTTCTTTGCAAGTTTTCTTATGGAACGCACCGGGTTTCGAGCAATTTTTGCACGGACCGATTTAATCACGTTCGGCGTGCGAGCAAAGCGTGGACCTCCGCTTCCCGGCTTCCGCTGCTTAGGACCATCCTGCAGTGACTTTTTTATGCGGTAAACTGTTGCCAAATGGCACCTCGGCAATCTCTTTCAGCTTCTTCTGGGCGAGCAACAAACTGGTGATCACTTCTTTCGGGAACATTTTGACGAATTTGCAATAAAACAAATAGAATGTTTGAATGCAGCACCTAAAAGTAAACATAAACAAATACTTTTTCGACAGAAATTAGTCACTAGCTACACGAATTAACCAAATGCGCAAGTTTGAACATTTTCGCATTATTTTCTGCCGCACCCTGTACGTCGTAGAGGTTTTCAATTAACATTGCTGCAATAAAAAATTTACACTGAGAGGAATATTTTGAATTTTAATTTTTTTTTGTGTATTCGAACTTGTTGAACACTCTGAATATAACGGTCCTGTCTTCGACATTAATGTTCAGTATGCCATGGCTTTTTAATTGGTGATTAAAAGTTCAAAATTTGTTTGCTATGAGATTTCCCTCACATCCATCATATCGATCTTCTAAATATACTTCCACTCTTGGTGTTGATAAAAAAGGATTTCATTCCAAATTTTATAGATATGTTATTTTCGTAGCACATATCTGATACAGTAGAATTAGAGTAAGTATGCATTCATCAATATATGTTTTTTTTTACTCCACTAGGCAATAGTCTTGGCTTCGGCATTGTTGGCTATTCTCAGCAACACATTTTGTAAACTATCATTCAGTATGTTTTTCCATAAAAAACATTCCTTATTCTTGAGGATGTTGTTTGAGAAGGAAATCATTTCTCATCACCATGAGGCTCTAGGGTAGACAGCACTTTTGCTAGAAAAAAGTTGTTAAGAGAAAGTATGATAGTTCCGTTAGCTCACGGCTTGAGCTGCTTGAAAATTAGGAATAGCAGTACATTAATTGTTATGTTATGTATTCTCCGTGCGAGGAGTAACGATTATGATGTAGAAAGAGATGTTCGCTCATCACCATGCAGGCACCAGAGGTGAACAACAATGTTTTTGGCTAGAATGAAAGATGTGAAGAGAGAGTGTTGAAAGGTTCCGTCCAGAGTGCGGCAGGTAGGAAATCAAACAGATGTTTGAAAGTTGAGTGAAAGGGCATGTATTCAATGGTACTCGAACCATGGACGTCAATCTTTGCCTAACATCCCACTGCGGGGTAGGTTGTAGGAACGGAACAAGTCCGCCACTTCAACAGGCAAAAATTGACGCATGGAAAGACGCTCATGTACCACTGTGGCTTGTATAGTTTATTCTATACACAATAGATCGCTAAGAATAAACCTTGACTGGCAAAAGAATGTGCGCTTGATCGTGCTCATATACTACTGGCAACTTAAATGGTTCTAATTACTCATTATTATTATTATTTTAATACATATTCATTGATTAAGGCTCAACCGAATCAACTTTACTGAGTCAAGTCATAATTTTATATAAAACAAATTGAAATATAAAAAAATATCTAAAAAAAATTGACTAAGTTAAAGGTATAAAACCGATTACTCGTGGTCGCCTTGAGGTTAATAAGATTTTTCCTGATTATATTCATGTGAATACTTGGTTATTAAGCTTTGATATATCTACCTTGCAAACTATGAGCCCTAACATTATGCCATATTAAGTCGAAAATGCTACTGCTACTGCTACTGCTTTCTTTCATACTGTTGATTGGAATAGATTAATCCGCAAAGAACAAATAAATGTAGACAAAAGCGTCAGATGTGTGCATGACACTAACTAACTACTCATAAAAGTGATGAAGCTAAATAGGCGCTTGTCGAGAATTGGTAATTTTTCCTAGAAACTAAAGATTAGATGAAAAGTCTGGTGAACATTCTTCGTGGCGCTGAACACGGCTGGCAAATGCAATTTTCAATGAAAAATCTCAAACGTTGTTTACCGAAAAACACCTGATAATCTTATCCGGGTGAATGAAACGATGATTGAGATTTCTTTTGCACTATCGCCGATGATGGCGTGGCTATTTCCATTTATGATTTACTGAGATCAAAATCAATGAAAATAAATATCATGACTGCATGATGATTGAAAAATATGGCTAGCAATCTCTCGGTTGTTCGTTTCTTATCGTGACAGTGAAATGACCAGTTTTTTCATTGTCGGATGACGGCCTGAGATTTACCAGCGCTTGTGCTGAGTTTTTGATTATTTCCCCTTGCAGTACACTTCATTTACAACTATTTAGGTTGAGGCACCTTAAATGTGACCCATTTTAGATTATAATCATGTTGCTGCAGCTCAATATATTACTTTGATATTTAGGATGAGGAATGAAGGAATGCCAGAAAAAGTAAGGAGCGCTCATTTTTCGCAGATCTCATTATAAAAGCATAATCAATTCACATCCATGAAAGAATCTAATAAGAGTCTGACAAAAATAAGCTGTTTGAAATTTATTCTACCATTTTTATCTCAATCGTTCTTCTATATATTCTCAAAACAAATATATCATTGCATAGATTAGACACCTGCCAACCGTTTTTGCGATCACCAGAAAATTTAGCGTTCCTTCTCAAAGATAATTAATAAATTTATTCGTAGAAAATTAACATTCCCGTACATTGGAATTTGCGTAAATTCATTTCGTCGGTGGGTGCTCCTTTAGTTAAGTCGATAATGGCCATGACCATGTTCTATGGATGTTCCGCATTGAAAAATTTCTCGGCTACTTGGTTATAAAGTAAGACTGCATTTACCATACTATTAATCTAATTGATTTTTTTATAGAAGTGTATCCCGACGAGAAAGCTGAGAGTAGGCAATGAGCTGATTGCATTAAAGAATAAGTTGAGTAAAGTAAATAAGTTGAGGAAACGAAGCCGCTATCCAATTTGAATCTGAAATTTCAAGACAAACATAAAAGAGAAACGTTTCAGGAAACTCTGGCGAAATTCTACGACACCTGAAGATGAATTTTACTGCGGCGATGTTTAATTAAAGGCGATGAAAGCAAATCATCAAACATCAGGATGAGGTCGAGTCAGGAGGGAAGGTATTCTTCCTCAAACGATAGCAACCAGCTAATGAACTCTTGAGGCGTGAGGATGAATGGGGCGCGGAGGGTAATACTTCATCCTCTTGCTACTATAGTAACGTAATCCAGTTTTATGGGAGTTTAATTTAACACGAGATCGAGGTAGGCGATGGCGCTAAAAGTAGGTAACTCTTTGTTTGCTCATGATTTTTTTTTTTTGGGTGCTGTCGGAGAGTATACTACTGCTGAACATCGCTTTGGCAGGTGCTTCCTCATTCTCGTTTCGATGCGATACCGTATCTGGGGCGACATGTTGTTGATTAGTGGCGCTCTGTTACATGATGAGCGGTGGAAACTCATCAAACCCATGGGGTGGATTCTTGTTCAGCTCACAAGAACTGACAGTGTAAAGAACCGGGGTGTAATGAAGACTTTATTTTTGTTGATATTGAGGATGAAAGATTTTCCACCAGTTGGAGTAAATTAAGCTACCGAATTAGCAGAAATTTTCGGCTTCACAAAAGGGCCCGTGAATGACAGATACACATTACTTCTTTGATGACCGCAAAAGCAAACTCGTAAACAAACCATCATCGACCGGAGATTGTAAATAAAAAAGGTTACGACCAAATAACGGGAGATAATTTCCCCTCGGCCCCGGAGAATTTATGAAGTGATAAAGAAACTGACTGTCATAATATCATTATCCACGAGGAGACTTTGTCCACCGCCACCGAAAAGCACTTTCTCGGAGTTGTCGTTCCACGGTGTAGTTGTCGTCGTCGTCGTCTCGTCGTGGCACCAGCTATCCTCCACACCTCCCACACTTCAGGCCAAAGAACGAACCGTTCGACCATTTTTTTGAGGGGCCCTTGTGAATCCTCGCACTGCATGCATTTCTCGGCAATTAAGCAAAAATAAATGAATTTTCCATGTAAAAGCGAGTAATTACCGACTGCAAGTTCCGTGGCGTCCCTCGAGAATGGAGTTTCCCAGAAGGGTTTAGGTTCGTTGTTGCCGTCGTTGGCCGAAATTTCCAGCACTGAACTGAGTGATGAAAGAGTTGCTGAACTGACGGGTAATGTCTATTCCCTAGCTGTTTGGCTTGATGTGTCGTTTAGCGGACTGTGATAGTATTTAGCAGTCGTTCTTTTCCAACAGCAGATCCACTGATTTTTTTTGTTGGTTTTGAACGAGCAGATTAGCTTTTGCCTTCATTCTTAGAAATGTTCCACAGAGTTAGAATGGCGAGATACGGCGATGAATGTGAAACGATTCAAGTGACAACAAAGGTTTCGTTTTTTGGACTTCATTATATTTCGTTTAACAATTGAGATAAATAACGACAAATTTATATTGCGGATTTTTGTTTTCCTCTATTTCTGCAAAGGATTTACTACGACTTCAGCGGTATTATCCTCGTTATTTAGAAGATTTAAAACTCAGTACCTACGTGTGCCTTTGAAACATAACACTAGTAGACTGAGATTTTTTCACCCAGAGCTCCAAAGACACCGAAAATCGTATTTTTACCTCATGTGATTGGAGTTTTTCTTCACAAATTGGCATCTAAAATCGAAATTTTCAAACCTTTTGAGAACCAAATGAATAACTGCCTCAGAATAAATACTCCAGAAGCATTTTTTGAAATTTCGTAGACAAAAACAAACAACTTTGCAAAAGAAAGTGTGTCAATCCGACTTCACCAGAAATAGTTATGACCGTTGAAAGGCAACAAATTTTAGCAAAAAATAGCAAAGTAAAGTAAACGCCCCGTCATGCGCGGATTCCCATGAGGAGGGTCTAAAACGATATATGGACATAAACCTTGGTTTTTTTTATAAAATAATATTTCATGATCTTTCGTGTATAATATGTTACTTCCTTCAGCAAAGTTGTTCAGAAGATTAAGGCCTTTTGGATGGTAAACTTAATAGTTCAAAATTATCTCACTACGCGGCGCTAGGTGCATGTAAAATTACTTTATTACCTGAATCTCTAGATCCTTGAGACAGGGCTAGTTGGCATCTTCGAAAAGATGATTTAGACCTTTCGGATGCTGCTAATATTATAATATTTCTTCATAAATCGTCCAATACGTGGCGCTAGTGTACATTGTAAATGTAATGTGTATTTTGTAAAATTATGAGCTTACAGAAGAATCTCACTGCGTGGCGCTTCTGTGCTGGTAGACTTAGGGAACGTCCATTAATTTTGTCACGCAGAAGTGCCCCCCACCTCTTTGTCACGTTTTCGTATGGACCTTCACATTTTTTGTATGGATTGTCACGTTTGCCAACCCCCCACTCACCTACTGCGTGACGTAATTAATACCTTCCCTTGCTGTATAATCTCGATCACGAGATTTTTGACGTATGGCAAGATGGAATCGTTGAAAAATATATTCTTGGGGTCAGGGCTTCTTGAATGGCGTAAAAATAAGATAAGAGATTCGTCCGCTACGTCGAGCTGGATTGTCATTTGAACTCTTTGTAATAACAGTAGATTGATATCAAGATCATGTTAAATTGTTTTCAGGAAATTTAGTCAGGGTAATCATGATCTTCCGGGCGGTCGATTTCATAATTCAGAATTATTTCAATGTGTGGCGCTGGTCTGCCTGCATGAACTATGTTATGAATGTTAACCGCTGAGTGCACATAAGTGACTGATTACCCCAATATGGGTATTTTTGGTACGTTCTTCTGAAAACTTCGGGTTGGTTCTTTAGAGAAGTTTGTCACAAAACTTCGGGTACATCATTAAGAAAACTTCGTGAAGTTCTTCCATAAAACTTCAGGAAAGTTCTTCAGAAAACTTCAAGGAAGTTCTGCAGGGAACTTCAGAAGTTTTTTTTTTGTCTTGATTATCGAGATTTTCAGCCTTGGGCTGGTTCATCTCCCGTCGTAGTCAGTCAAACACCACTTTTGGGCATTTTCATAACTTCTCCGGGGGTGAGATTCGAACTCGTGACTTAGGCGTGAGAGGTATGGATGTTAACCAATACGCCGGGGTCGTCCCCAATATTCAGAGAAGTTCTGCGGAGAAGTTTAGAGAAGTAATGCAGATAACTTCAGGGAAGTTCTGAAGAGAACTTCAGGGAAGTTCCGCTGAGAACTTCAGAGAAGTTCTTCAGAGATCTTCGGGAAAGTTCCGCAGAGAACTTTAGGGAAGTTTTTGAGATATTTTTTCGCGACATTCGAGATCTTGAAGTCAGTTGAAGTGCTTTATTCGAAACATACGGCATATAAAAAAGCATTTAAATGGAAAGTAAATTTAAGGATAAGCCGTTCTGCAGAGAACTTCAAGCAAGTTGCACAAAGAACTTCAGCAAAAGTTTTTCAGAGAACTTCAGAGAAGTTCTGCAGAGAAATTAAAGAGAGTTCTGTAAAGAACTTCAGTGGAATTCTACAGAAAACTTCAGGGAAGTTCCGCAGGGATCGTCACGGAACTTCCGCGAAAAACTTAAGGGAAGTTCGTCAGAGAGCTTCAGGAAAGTTCTACAGAGTATTTCAGATAAGTTGTGTAGGTAACTTCAGGGAAGTTCTGCTGAGAACTTACGGACAGTACTGCAAAGAACCTCAGGTAACTTCGCAGTGAACTTCAAAGAAGTTCTACAGAGTGCTTCAGGGCCTTATATCGGGAAAAAAAGCTGGGAATCGCAAATTCAGAGGTGCCTGGTATCATAAAATGGTTTGAATAAGCTCCACATGTTAATCGGAAGCGAAGATCCGAAAAAACACCGTCAGGTCTCGGCCTTTAAAGGGAAACCGAACTCCTCAGTTCGAGATCTGCCTAAAAAGTTGCATGTGAGCAAGACTTTCGTGCAGAACACCAAAACTCGAGCTGAAGCACGTACGTTTAAGGTTCAGAAGTCCTCAGAGCGTGCCGAGAAACAGAATACGGTTGCCAAAAGCCGTGCCCGGAAGTTGTACGACCAAAAGTCAAAGAAACCACTGCTGCGTAATGGATGACGAAACATATGTGAAGGCGGACTTCAACCAGATTCCAGGAAACCTGTGTTTGACGGCCAAGGATAAGTGTGATGGTCCCGAGAACTAGAATATGTCGAAGTTCGCCGAGTACAACTTTCGTTACCGCAAGCACCATGGTGGACAGGTGTATTTGGAAGACAATGTCCAAAACTTGCTTCTCCCTCTCCTAAAGGCTCACGACAATCCGGCGATCTTCTGACCGGTTTGGCATCATGCCACTGCACGAAGTAGTGCTATCATCTGATGGTGACGAGCGTTTTTGAAGAGCCAGACTACGTGGGCCAAAAGTTATGAGATCATCCGTCTGCACCTAGCTTAAATGAAGGGACCAGCCTGCGGCGGTTTGCATAGAAGGGGATGACACCAACAAGCATCAAAATGCTGCTAGCATCTGAAGAGCTTGGCTGGCTCTGACCATGTTACAACAAATTTTCTCAGAAGTTCATCAGGAATATGGTCTAAATGCAGTTAAAGCAGCAGGCGATCTGAAATCTTATCAGCAGTTCCTGTCCAGCGAGCTAACACACCGGCTTCAGCAAATGCGCGATAGGACCAACAAATTTCACTCAATTTTTTCTGCCCATTTTCGCGAAATAATGACGCCTTCGTTGCGAAGTAGAAATTAACGACGTACTCTCAATAGAGGTAAACAATGATTTTTGATAATCAAACAACGCACTTCCAACAATATCTTCACATAGACAGAATGCGGCTGAAATTTCAATTTATTGTCAAAATTTTAATCGCATGAAATTTACAAAAAATAAAACTATTAACTTACAAATTGCTGCACAAATTTTATCTGAACTTTCTCCTGAGGTTAAAGTTCACATCTATGGCGACTTCAACCAACGCCATGCTGACTTTATTCCTAAATGTGAAAATGAATGCATCCTACTCCCAGTCGTTGGGGATAATGAAAAATACACTTCATTTTTGACAAAATTTCCACCAAATAACATGAAAATGAACAAACCCGGTATTTGGACCTATCGTTAACGAATATTTATGAAGATTTCTGTGTGATCAAATCATTGACCCCCTTGTGGAAAAATGAAGCGTTTCACACAGCAATTGAAATATTCTCTGTTCATGCGTGAAGATCGAAGCCCAACGACTGTGAATACGAGGGAAGCCTTTGAATACAAATCTGCCCACTTTGAAACTATTAAAGTTAGCTAGGAATGAAAAGAAAAATTCCCAAGTAGCACACTGCGATTATAATTAGTCTAGTTACTTGATTATGATCAATTATCTCAACCAAATGGCAACAAGTGTGCTATTGGGGTTAGTATTTTCCATTTAATTCCAACTACCTTTGCTTATCTTGACAGATACGCGTATTTCATCTACAATGTGCAGACTTCTTCAGTGTCTCGTACTAATAACTACACTGGGTACGAGCCAGGACGAAATACGAAACCGCGAATATTTTGCATTTCATCAGGAATTTTCTAGGTATATTGGAGTCAATCAAATTCAAGTACAGGACTAATAGAATTCCTCCGCTATTTATGAAAAAGCTTTGCAACAGAGCTAACTGCTTCATAACTTTGGCTCTTCAATATATCATTGGAATCTGGAATCTTTCCAAAAATATGGAAGAGCTCATTCTTAGTGCCTATCTTGAGATCTAGTCGAAAATCTGACTTACTTAATCATAACCATTATTTCTTGCGTTCCAAAACTTTTCGAAGCAATTGTCACTGATAAATTGTTCCTCCAAATCAAAAATAGAATTACCCACTTTCAACATGGCTTCTTTAAGGGCTGCTCGACCCCGACAAATCTACTTGAATTTATAGATTATTCATTGAATGCAATGGATAATGGAAACTACGAAGAAGCTCTCTTTACAGACTTTAGCAAAGCATTCAATCGCATCGATGTACCAATGTGTAGTTGATAAATGGAAAAATGAAATTGGAAACTTTGTGTATTTGCAAAACTGTAATTAGCAAGTTGAACAGGTATCACAACCGTACTACAGAAGATCAACGAAGGCAGAGAATGCTTTGAAAAATTAAAACAAAAGTGGGAAAGAGAGAGAGCGAGATAATTCTGCATGTCGGGTTGTACCCGAATTAGTGAGTAATGAGTGTATGCAAAAGCATGAAACAGAACCGAAAATATTAGAGGAACGTACGATCAGGTGCTAAATTGAGAGAGCCTGCGAGAACACACACAGTGTTTTTTGAAGCTTGAGTCGTATGGGGATCGATTTGCAAACGAAAGGATCCGAACTTCATTTCGTTAACGATTGTAGAGGAACACGATTGTAATATTCTTTTACGCCGCGATATAGATGGTCAAAAAAATCCAGCAAGCGTCACGACACAATGCTGCTCTTTATACTACAAAATTGAGCGAGGACTTCTGAAATGGCTTGTAATTGTATTTAACAAACCACCAGCAAATGATAAAGAAATCAAATCCAACTCAAGTCACTTCAGGTGTTCCCCAAGGCTCTCATTTGGGACCGCTGTTTTTCATTCTATATGTAAACGATATTTCCTTCATTCTGAAAACAACAAGAGTGCTTATTTATGCCAACGACATGAAACTATTCTTGAAAATAAGAAATCAGGAGGGCATCAATATATTCCAGAAAGAAATACACATTATCCACACATGGTGTTCGAAAAGCCAACTGCAACTATATTAAAAAAAGTTTTATTTAATATCATTCAGCAGAAAACGAAATACACAAAATATATTAATCTCATTAGAAAATCAAATTGTTGGAAAATGTGAAAGAATAAGGGAATGAGGAATTATCTTAGACTCTTGACTAAATTTCAATGACCACTATAACACGATAGTCGTTCTTACAACAAAAATACGATAAACGAGTCCCTACGTTGTGTTTAATTACGTGTTTAATCACCCCCAAGATGGGACACTTTCTTCACAGGAATCCTTTAGTACCAACGGTAACGGATGGTGAGTATTTCTTTTCTTTTCAGGACACTTATAATGATCACGCGGCACAGGTTCATTTTCCGAATTAAGGCAAGTATAATTTATTTAATTTATTAAGCACCAAACAGAGTATACAGACAATCACTATAGAACTAAGAACAGAATTTGTACCGACACTACATTTATTTTCTCGCCTATTCGTTATTCTACTGGCCTTTGTGCGGATCAACACAGAACTGACCTAGGCAATAACTTTCACTTTCTATTAACCTTCCTAATGCATTAGCAAAAAGTTACACATAGTGCATTCAGGGTCAAAAAAGACCCAAGACTTTGATTCGCTCCCAAATTTTTATTTTAGAACCGATTTTTGATATCTTGGTCTCAAATGAAATATATAGATTCTTAGAACGCCAAGCTGACCTGTTTTTGTTTGATTGGCTCATTCTGGGCACATAGGTACCCAGAACCGGTAGCGGTATGCATCCGTAGTGGGCAATTTTGAAACCTCAAGTATTTGTACCGTTCGATTGAACCGATTTTGAACACCGATCTTCAAAAACATCATGCCATAGATCAACCGGAGTATTTGGCCACATCCGGATACTCTGATACCGGTTCCGGTAGTGTCCAAACTGGACAATTTTGAAAACTCAACTATTTGTACCGTTCGACGGTTCAAAATTCATGGTTTTGAAGACTGTTGCCCAAAAACATCATAACATAGATCAACCAGTACATTTGGTCACATCCGGATACTCTGGAACCGAATACGGTAGGGCCCAAAGAGGACAATTTTGAACCCCAAGTATTTGTACCGTTCGACGGCTCAAAATTCATGTTTTTGAATACTGATATCCGTAAACATCGTGCCAATGATCTACCTGTTAATTTGGCCACATCCCGATACTCTGGAACCAAATCCGGTAGGGCCCAACGAGAACAATTTTGAACCCCAAGTATTTGTACCGTTCGACGGTTCAAAATTTATGGTTTTGAATACTGATATCCCAAAACACCAGCGACCTGGTGTTTTGGGATTTCAGAGATTGGACTAACGCTTTGAACCGGAAACGGTTGTTTCTGGAACGGCAGGAACAACGCTGGTATCCCAACAGATAGCACGACGTGAAAACGATCCCAAGAGCTGCGCTCTTTCGCTCAAATCGTAATCGTACCATCAAGAGCAGACATTGGAACTTCAATTGTTGCCCATCCACCTATCCAGGCTGATAAAAGAAATATGAATCCAACAAAAAAGAGAGGACGGTGCTCTTTTTGCGAAGGTTCCGACAATAAGTATTCAACAATGTGCTACCAATGCGGTAATAGTACATGTAAAATTCATACCGCAACATTTTGTCCATCGTGTAGAATATTAAAACCGTAAACACCTGTCAATTTGACCACCGTATGACTTTTATTTACTCGCATCAACCCTGATATGTACAATCAATAGGTTAAACATGTATCAATTAATTTTTTTACTCCAAAAACAAAAGAAAAACGGACTAGTAGTTTATGTATGTAGTATACAAATTAGTGGGTAGAGAAGTCTAAAATTGGGTCCATTCACGGGTTTTAATCCATGACGTGATGGATGTCTCCAGGCATACAGATGGCATGACGTTTTCATCAAGGTGACAACCATTATAATCATGAATTTTGAGCCATCGATCGGTAAAAAAATGGGTTCCAAAACAGTCCTCTTTGGGCCCTACCGGATTCGGTTCCAGAGTATCCGGATGTGGCCAAATTCTGCCAGTGGTCAAAAGCACGATGGTTTCAGATATCAGTATTCAAAACAATAAATTTTGAACCGTCGAACGGTACCAATACTTGGGGTTCAAAATTGTCCTCTCTTAGGCCCTACCGGATTTGGTTCCAGAGTATCCGGATGTGACCAAATGTCCTGGTTGATCTATGTTATGATGTTTTTGGATATCAGTCTTCAAAATCATGAATTTTGAACCGTCGAACGGTACAAATAGTTGAGTTTTCAAAATTGTCCACTTTGGACACTACACCCAAAAGTTGAAATTGTAGCAAAAAATGCAATTGCATTCTGATAAGGCAATTTTGCCCATCATGATCCACAAAGCTTTTTATGGTATAAACAAAGCCATGCAAGTGTGTGCAAGCGGTTATCGCTGTGTGCCTAGTGCCTCGATAGTCGCAGCAACCGTTGGGTTTTTGTTCAGCCGTCACCAACTTCTCAATATGGGTGAGACAATGGCACAGAACGCCGCTACGCTATTTGCCACTGTTGCTATTCCGCTGTCAAGTGTTCTATTTTTATTTCACTCGTCATCACACTCCCATCTCCCTCTCAGGTCACCATGCGTTTTATGAAATAAACGAAGCCATGTAGTGTGTGCGACCGATATTGGCTTCATTGTTGTAACGTTGAGTGCCTCGACAACCGAAGCAACTGTAGAGGCTTTTATTCCGTTCCCCTCAACTTGTTATGGTGACTGGATGGTTACACTAAAGAGCCGTCATGCTGACGGTCGCGGTTTGAGTCTCGGAGCGGATCGAAATCTTTTTGTGAGCCATTGAATTAACTACTACTAATCAACTGCAAAATCTCACGCACATTGAATTTTTCTAATCGAATTAATGTGTTGCTTTTTGCCCACGACCAATGTTGCATTTTTTCTCCAAGTTACGATCCATTACGAGAAATGAAACCAAATCATGCGAAATTGCATTACAATCTTGCTTTTTTAATTTGGGTGTACCGGAACCGGTATCAGAGTATCCGGATGTGGCCAAATACTCCGGTTGATCTATGGCATGATGTTTTTGAAGATCGGTGTTTAAAATCGTGAATGTTGAACCGTCAAACGGTACAAATACTTGAGGTTTCAAAATTGCCCACTACGGATGCATACCGCTACCGGTTCTGGATAACCTACGTGCCTAGAATTTTGATTTTTATTTCATCATATTATTTATATCAATAACCTCATTAAATTAACAGAATGGCTAATTCCAACTATCACATATTTTAACTAAACATTCTTGAATATTTCGGTGCTCCACTACATAATACATATATGTCATATTAAACTTTGAATTTAAGAAAATGGACAAAAATTGCCGATTTTTCATGGGCTTACCTTCACCCGCACTGACAAAACTACACATGCAGCATCAATCATAGTAACCCACGAGTCAGCAGACAAAATTTGACAGCTCTATCAGTTGAACTCTAACCAGGATGATAAAAACAGTAAACAATAATAAGAGCCTCGAAAGAAAGCCCGGTTCCGGACGGTCGACGACCCTGAGCGACAAGAAGCTCCAAAGGATGCTGAAGAGGAAGACCGAGGGAAAAGTGGCTACATCGCTGCGTGCGCTTGGCCAGGAGGTCAGTTCAACCAGATAAACAGTGAAAATGTACCTGGCGAACATGAACATACATGACAGGAAGTGTAAGTTGCGTCCACTGGTTTCGGAGCTGCAGGCAATGACGTAGCGACATCGGCTGAATAAGATGGCCAACCCGATTTCCTGGTGAATCGCGACATGGCGGTGGACCAACCTGAAGCGTAAGATCTGCTCCAACATCGTTGTGTGAAAATTGAGGAGGAATTGATAAATGAAACGGAGAAAGAACTCAAAAACACGCATGTTTCCATCTGCCATGACGAATGTTCTGGTTAACTGTCGGAAGGCCGCAAGTAAGTAAGCTTAAACAACTACCTCCCATGGGAAATTTATCAAAAGCAATTATCTGTCTTAGATTTTTTTATCACCATCCAAGAAAAGGATTTTTTTTGTGCAAACGTTATTTCCCATAATTTATTGATCACGTGCATTTATTTTAGTTCTCAAACGTATCAATTTCACAAGTTCAAGAAATGATATTCAACCTCTTATGGAACATTTGCAATATGTTTATGGGTAATCCGTACAATGTTATCGATCACACTCTAGATATATAACGGTACGTTTTTGACAATTTATTGCTAAAATTTATATAAAATATTAACCACATTGCTGTATTTCATGGATCGTGTTCATTTTTTTAATATGATTTTCATCAAGAGCCCTTATGAAACATGAGCATGATTGACTGCTTGCGGCATTATGTTATATATTGCTACGATCGGCTGTTATTACACAGAGATATTTGGGACTAACAGTCATCCTCAATGTGTAAAAACCATAGCGATTCTAGAATTCGAAAAAGCAATACCAGCGCCATAACCGCATCATGCGGGTCAAATAAGGATAGGGTAGGGAGTATGTTGACGTGATACTCGCTTTGATGGAAGCCGAGAACACCTCTGCACTTCCACGAGAACTCACTGGATGTTGGATATATGGGAGTGAGTTAGCAGCATGGTTCGTTTTCGTAAACGAATTAGGTAGGGATATCATTTTGATTACCATAAGATTTTTGAATGTTGTTTCTACGCAGTTTGTTCTCCGAGACCTCCGGTTGACTGAAGATGGCCACCGATATAATTGTTGAAAATTTTGATTCCGATTTCACTATGAAAATACTGCACAAGTGTTTTGAGTCGTGGTCTGCAGGCTACATAACAGAAAATGTCAAGAAATAAAAGCTACTGACCGTTTAAGAATGGTAAGCATTAAAAGATAAATGAAGAAAGAAAAAAAATCAAGTGAATTCGTGTATAACTCGAAATTCTATGTGTGTGTTGTGTGTGTACTGATACTAACACGCCACTGGCCGTAATGACATTAGACGGAAGAAATAACTGCCTACAACAACCCCTCAAAGTGATCATTGAAGCAGCTTAAATTGAGAGCTGGAAATGTAAGCAGCGCCTCTACTGCTGGCCCAGTGACCCATTTCGAGAATGTCTGTGTCAGCCGCCCAGCCCAAGTTACTCTACAATACAATAAGCTCCATTACCAAACATTACCGATATCATTTGGTAAGGGCACTGTTATCTTTCACTTCCAGATTTGCAAATGTTCAATTTTCCAAAGACCAGGCACATATTTGTGTATTATTTAAAGACAAGGTTATTGTTATAGCAATGAAAGTTCTAGTAGTTTTCACTACTGGGACAATGCCTCATAGCTCAGCAAGTGGAAATCCACTCAATCCAATAGTGATATGCACACTCTCTGAGATGCAACGCAAATAAACAAAATGTAGGGCCACCTGACCAAATAGATAAAAACCTGGTCGCAAGTGGAAAATGTGCCCGGCCTGGAAAAAATAGCGTAGTTATAACTAGTTAGCAGAAGTTAGCAAGTAATCATCAGGGTTAAAGTCTTGATACATGTCACCCTTATGACCGCTTCCTCAATTGCACTCGCTTGTTCGTTCGTAAACATGAAAATTGTTAGAGCAGTCACGCCAATATCAAATCCGCGCTATGAGGCGACTCTATATAGAACTTCAAAGGCTGCAAATAATTGTCGATTCGCTCGCGACAAACCGGACAAACAGACCAAAACATCTGTCGTGTATGTCCGGATTTCCTGTGCACTACCACTAATAAACAAGACTAAGCTGATGTAACTCTTCTTCCGGGTGGCAGGGCGAAGCACAAAAAACCAAAAACGTGGAAATACCACCGACACCTCTTTCACACACTTCAGGGTGGGGAATCGATTGTATTCACTACGTCTTTCCCAAAGCACGCCTATATTTATTGATTTCACTGTTAGTTAGAGTTGTCTAACGAATTGTTGTTTTGATTTTTTGTTCGCTAGAACTGACGGCAGCAACTACAAAACGGCTGTCAGTTTGGATCCCATCACAAATTTTTGGAACGAATCGATTGAATTCACTAAACTTTAAACAAAACACTTGTAGATTTTTTTCAATATATTTTCATCAGAGCCTTGCGAATGTAAATGGGTCGTTTTTGTTGAATCTGAAATTTCAGGTTTTGTGGATCCTTTCTTTAGGTTAAAAGGCACAAGCCTTAGGGCTGCCCCTAATGAAGTTCGGCATTGCTGTAGACAAAATACGCGTATTCTGTCGAGATAAGCACAGCCAAGTGGTTGAATTAAATTGAATTCCACTTATCTTTTCCCTTCTAATTTCCTAATTACTGGTAAAATCTGTATCCATTAATCCGGACACCTTCAAATCATTGTAACTTTTGAAATATTGCACGTAGAATGGAAAAATTTCACTGTGGTATAGCTGAGAGTTCATGATGAAAAAGACTATGATTGATGTTTACATTTCATGTTTAGTATTCAAGATGGCGACGAAAAGAAAAACAAGTGCGCGAGCGAATATCTGTACGGGCGTACGGCAAATCCTGACTTGTCAATACGGACCTTGCAAAAACATTGACGTTTGCTAAATCCACTGTTCACGATGCTCAAATCATTTTCGGAACGTTTGACGGTGGAGAGGAAACCGAGAAGTGACAAAAACATTGGACGCGCTGATCCTGTCATGGACCGAAAGGTGAAAAGGATATTAACGAAAAACCCAAATCTCTCCATTCGAACGGTGGCTCGTAAAATAGGGATGTCGCCTGGAAGCAACACATTAATTGATTAGCAAAAATTCAATGTGTGCGTGAGGTTGTGCAGTTGATTAGCAGTAGTAAACTCAATGGCGCACAAAAAAAGATCTTGACCCGCTGTACCGAGAGTCGAACCGCGACCGTCAGCATGACGGCTCCTTCATTGTAACCATCCAGTCACCACAATAAGCTGAGGTGAATGGAATAAAAGTCCCACAGTTTCTTCGGTTTTTGAGGCACTCAACGTTACAACAATGAAGCAATTTTGTCGCACACACTTACGGCTTCGCTTATTTCATAAACCGCACGGCATCTTGATGAGAGGGCAAGATAGGAGTGTGACGACGAGTGCATGATAAAAAATAGAACACTTTGACAGCGGAATAAAGCAACAGGAGGCATTATTGGTGTAGCGGTGTTGTGCCATTGTCTCACCCGATATTGAGTAGTTGTTGTATCGGTTGAACAAAAACTCAACGGTTGCTGCGATTGTCGAGGCACTAGGCACACAGCGATAACCACTTGCACAACACCTCTGCACGGCTTTGTCGTGACACCATAAAAAGCTTTAGTGTCATGATGGGCAAATTTGCCTTTTCAGAATCATGTGATTTCTCAAGATGTGATTGCAAAACTGCAAAATTGCACTTTTGCATTTTTTGCTACAATTTCAATTTTTGGCATACAACAATCATCAAGTGAGATCTATGCAGAAGCGATTGCTACCTTCATCAGCAAAACCATTGTTCTGGCCTGATTTGGCATCATGCCGCTCATGCTAAAAACCGTGATGGGAGTGGTACCAAGCAAATCAAGCTGAACATTGTACCAAAAATCCTCAAACTCCGCCAAATTGCCCAGAGCTGCGACCAATCCTGAGAGATAATGGGCTCTGGGTTGAAGCGTGGAAGCTTTCTTGGAAAGAAGCATAGGAATCAAAGACGTCAAACACTTCCAGCAAATTTGACATTGGACGTATTTCACGAGAGTCTGAAGAGTTCAAACCCGACGGACGGAGAGTTAAGCGCAAAGTCTGGAAAATTTTATGCGAATACCGATTGTCTATGCTCTTGTCTTCACTGAATTGTTAAAAATACATCCTATGAACCTGAAATAAACAACTAACGACGGAAATATAATGCGAAATTTATGTTTTGTTCATGTTTTGAGGTGTTCCGGATTATTGCGGATACAGACCTTATTCCACTTAGAAGCTCGAAGTCACGAGGGTTCAATCAAATAGATTGGAGAGTCTGTTACTGATAACTGATAATGGGAGATAACCCCTATCATTTTTTTTTAAATCAGTTCGTTTATTTGCTAGGCTCTGGCGTGTGTAACAATTTACGGAGCCGATATTCAATATTGTAATTAACAATGTTTTATTTTTCGATAATAGTAAAGTGGGGTGCTAATTACGCGTGGCTAGCTCGAGGTTAATGGGTCACATTCAGTCTTCTAGGTGCAGCCGAGCGCAGATGTTTGATGAAGTATACACTCTCAAATGAACACTCTCTTGAAGTGCGCACATACACTCATCAAAATGAACATGAACACGAGCGTAAGCTTCGTGCTCATGTTTTGTGCCATGTTCGCAGCGGCGCTCGCAGCCGCGCTCAAAACATCTATGTTTGCGCATGGTTCAGCTTCATATCCGAAAGATTATTTTTGTTCCCTTTTGCACCTTGCGGCGTTCAATACACTCAAACTGTTTTCGGTCGGACAGGGATTTCATCAGAAGCCGCCCGGTTTTCAATCACCCTATAGAGGTTTGAT
Source organism: Aedes japonicus (assembly GCA_034211315.2). Lineage (NCBI taxonomy): Eukaryota > Metazoa > Arthropoda > Insecta > Diptera > Culicidae > Aedes > Aedes japonicus. The sequence continues at coordinate 23,234 of JASCZW010013336.1, forward strand.
AGCTTTGTGCTTGAGTTGTTTATTCGCGAATAATAGATCTTCTCTACCGGAATATCGATCCAAACGGGGAAAAAAAATCAATGCAGATAAAGTACTTTTGAGTCTGAAAATCGGTTCTTGATATTTCGTATATTTCCTCTGGTTCCATGAAAACTAGATATACAATCTTGCAGAGCTCGGAAATATTTGGTAGGTTTTGTGTCTTAGCGAAAATAATAAGACCTATAAAATTTTATATCGTCAGTAGGGTGACCATTCCCGGGATGGAGTGGCTCAGAAAATCACAATTTCTAAAAATGTTATTATTTTTTTTGAAAATTTATAATTTTTGGCCTTTTTGACCAATTTTCAAGATTGACTATTCAAATTAATGCTTACTTCTTCTCATACCTGCTTACTTTCTGTGAGAAAAATACGATTTTATTCGTAGCAGAAGAAAACTATGAGAAAGATCTTTTGTTTCATGTCCAAAATAATTAAATCGGGTAAACAATCAAAAGTTATTTAAAAAACAAGTTTATGATTTTCAACAACATAAATACTGAATAAATAAATGTGTAAAATAGTCGGTACATGAAAAAATCAACCCAACAGATAATTGGGAGAGGATCAAATCGCAATAAATTACTTTCCACTCGTAAGCCTCTCATAGAGATGAGAATTGTTTTTGCTTCTGAAAAATTCCATCTCATAAATTCTATTCAATAAATGATAAAATTAAGAAAAACTAATCACTACCAACAACTTTTCAAATTTTAAAACGATTTACACCAATTCGTATAATTATTCAATTTCATAATATTGTGTGTTAAATTGTTATTATAACAATTTATTGCTACTTGAGCTTATTTGTCTTGGATAGTATTTTATCTACTAAGAAAACTGTGGCAGACATCAAGGAACGTTTTTTTACGTTTGATGATCATGAAAAAGTGTTCAAGTGTAAGATTGAGGGAAATTTTATTGTACACTCTTTCGAAGGCATTTGGTAACCCTAAACACGGCTGTTTGGTTTAAATGATGATATGACCTCGAGTGCTTTTAGTTTCTCCCAATAAACAGGAACTCACTCGGCATCAGTACATGGTCGTTTCGGAGCATGTTCCGTATGTTCGATCTTAACGCGCTTTCGAAATTTGCGTATACGGTTGGCATCAAAACCATTAGGCAGTATACTTATTCTCATATTCAGACTGTTTCTCAAAACTTATTTCTTCCTATAAGTAAAACTTTATCCAACACGAATCGTTAACACATCAGAATAACTGTTCATAGCAGTACTTATTGGAATATGCAGAGAATGTTACTACGGGATATCATGTTCGAAAATCAAAACATTTTCCGTGATAGGAAATTTTTTAATCCTTGCCGGAACGCAACATTCTTTAAAATTTTCCCACGCCGATTGATGTACGCGAAATATATTCATCTCTTATTTATAAAAGCTTGAATACTTGTGTAAATAAAATGGCAGTCATAAAAACGTCTAGTTGATAAGAGCAAAAAACTCAAAAATAATTCAATCAAGAACTGATCAAGAAATTAGTGTCCGGTGTTTCGATTTTTCGTGACGGTAGCCATTCGTAAACTGTACACAATGGTCAAGGTATGCAACGAAGAGAAGATTAAAATTGTTTTAGCCACCGCTGGCTGCCAATTGGTAAGAACATGGAAAGTAATGTTAGACAAATTCAAATCAAACTTTCTTAAAATTGAATCGGCCATTTGAGGTCTGCATTTGAATTAAAACCTTCTCGGTCCTGTTAGCATCGGTCTAAATTAAGCCTGCAACAACATTATAAGACGTCACCCTTTATTTTCGTTATTTTCAATAGTTTAAAATTGTTGGTGGATAATGTTTGATTGTTTAATTGATACGCGAGAAATATCCCACCGATTGGTATAAACATCTCGAAAATCTATCTAGCATTTATTAAGTTTAAGCGTTTAATTGGTAACGATATTTCGTGACGGTTGCTAATTTTTAGATTTCCAATTGACACCCTACCCTTGCCGTAAGACGTAGTCTACGTCAGAGCACAGTCAGCCTTTGCCTCCGCCCGTCGGTGATCGAGCAGAGGCACCAACAACTACGCTTGAACTCGAGTTTTACGCCTGATGTTCAAACTCAAGTTTTGCACTTGAGGTCGAATCTTGCTCTCATGTTCGATGTGCTCGATAAACACAAACATGAGAAGGAGAGCGCGTATTGGATGAACGCGCACTGGTGAGAGCCAAGCTCAAGCTCAGCGCCGCTCGTGTGTTCGTGAAGACTGGTCACATTATTGTTTGGAAGGGGCTAGGCAGGTAACTTATTAAAGGTATTGGGTGCTGCCTCGCGGTTGCCACATCTACCCAAATCCTCGGGCCCTGTAATCACTGTCGGAACCAGAAGCCGCAGATGAGTGGCGGGTTGCTGCGTAGCACGGAAACAAAAGGATAACATAACTGGGACAGCACAATGGTGGGAATTTTACTGGGGAGTGGAAGTAAGAGGAGTGATGACGCTACACTCTTAGATCGAGACAAACAAAGCGAATTGGTTAATCAGCCTGCATGTGAGAAGATCACGCATTCCCATAACATCTCTTACCTTTCGGGAAGGGTTGTCTACCTCGGAGTCACTAAGGTGGTGCTCTGTAGGCATCATTATCCTGTAGGAC
>JASCZW010013337.1:0-25943 GCA_034211315.2 Aedes japonicus
GCTCTCGTTAACAAACAACACAAATCGAGTGAGGAAAGATTCTGACCAAAACTATTTTTCATAATCCTATTTGAAAAATTCTGGAAGTCAAAATGTACCTCAAACAATGAAATGAAAGTCGAAATATAGCTTTATGTTATTGAAAAAAAAAGTTTTTAATAAGAATAATATGCGGGCATGCAGATGTTAAAAATTCTCGTAATCATCTCCAACATCAGTAAGTAAGCAAAAGCTCACGCTGATTATTTATTATTGATTATTCAAGAGTTATTTTTGACCCGAGCAAAGCTGACGATTCATTTTAAGTTCAATTTTAAAGAATATATATTATTTTATGATGACTCTACGTTGATCGCGTTTCTTTTGTAAGAACAATCATACAACTACAGTATGGTGCTGAGATATAAGAAAATGTTTGTGAGTATCCTGTGCACGTCAAGGCCATTTGTTTCCCATGACATATTGAGCCTCTGTTCCTAATTTGAACCAAATCGATCAGCATTAATTTAGTTCAACAGCCTATTAAAACTTGTATAGGTGGAAATATATGAAGAATGATCACAGTTTCAGATTCACAGACAGCTGCTAGGTAGGGGGCTGTTCATAAACCACGTAGACAATTAAGGGGAGGGGTTTCGAAAAAGTCTACGTTTGTCTACGTTGGGGAGGGGGGGGGGGATATACCAAAAGTCTACGTAGACCTTTTTTTTTCTCTACAAAACGGATATTCATACCCTCCACGCAGAGAAAAATACCGTCATAACAAACATATTCCAGGTAAATCAAAACATTAAATTAGTTTATTTTGGCCGCAAACATAAACTTGCTTTCTTTCTAACATATTCTATGTTTAAAACCAACCCTAGTAGCACACTTGTTGCCAGTCGGTTGAGATATTATAAATATGACTTTGACCCATAAGTCATTGGAACTCGAAGTTTCAGGTTTTCGTATCTACGTCCACATCACAAATGGTCGTAAGTATGATCAAGTCACTATAATAAAGGTCGAAGTGTACTGAATTGACGATGTTTGAAATTAAAATCATATTATGTTTATTTTCAACATATTAATGATACGAATAAACGTACAAATTTTGGATTTTACTGGTTGCGTTCTAAATTTAATTAATTTATTCTATGAGTCTTGGTTATCTTAGCCCTGGATTGAGCTTAAATGCTAACATGTTCCAATTTCAAGAAGATTGCTCAAAAATACACACAGTTTCGAGCCCTGAACTTTGTAAAAATTGAATCAATACATAAAATCAGTAGAATATGGCAAATAATTAAATAATGGAGCATAACATCCCGTTCACACTACAACCTATATTACGTGATATAGACTATTTTCATATTAGCATCTATACATCTAAAGACTGTCTACGTTAAATTTCGTACACCAAAATAATAGTAGCAAAACAAAATTTACACATTATTCAAAAATACCGATTGTTTATTTCACAATAATAGATTCATATCTACATAAGAAAAAGTTAATTAAGATGTTAATCCTTCTTTCTGTAATACGATCGAACTTCCTGTGATTATTTTAGTTTCGAAGAGTTTCTGCTTAACTAGAGCCCAGTCCTTCTCTATTGGGCGAAGTTCTGGACAGTTTGGTGGATTGGCTGTTTTTGGCACGTATTTGACCTCTTGTACCTTATACGATTCCCGGACGGATTTCGCATAATGCCGAAACAGACTGGAGAGTCGTGGTTTTTGATAAACAATAGCAACCGCTTTTGCAGACATTCTTTCTCTTAAACATCCATATTGATAGTGTCGGTAGAGACGAAACTTTTAGATTTTCATTCACAACTACATATGGCCTGCCAAAATACTTCTTCGAGAATTTGGACACCTTCTTTGTCCGGAAATACTTGGCAACGGCGTTCCTTTGCATTGCGGTGTAAAATGCCAGACCCTGAAGCTGTTTAAAGCCTTCGAGTACGTATTTTTCGTCGTCCATTTTGATACAAGAAAATGTTTGCAAAAAATTGGTGTCAAGCACCTTAGCACGACTTTTTTCAGTGAAATTTTGCATGTCATCACATTTGGGCACCTTTTTCACTTTGTACGCCTTCAGTCCTTGCCCCTGCTTCACTTTTTGTACTGTCGATGATTTTTGATTCTTCATCCTGCCGACAATTTCTGCATCAGATAACACGTATTGGGAATTTGTTTCTCGTACGATAAATCGGCGCTGATTCGCATTTTACTGAATGAAAAAGAATGGAAACATGTTGTACCATGAAATAAAGTGGAGAGTTTCAGCTGTCACATGAGTGAAACGTTTTAGCGATCCGTGAAATAATTCCAAATCTACACAGAAATAAAAGTTTCCGAAATAAACGTTGACAGGCTTTAGTTTTCACCAAAAATAATTTGCGTGGCATTTGATATCAAGATCGTAATGTAAGTAGAAATGTAAACGGTGTTTTATGCTACACGATAAAATAACTGTCTCTAATTACCTTTTCGTGAGGAAAAAGGGATAAGGCTTTGTGCACAAATTACGTAACGCATGAAGGGGGACAGGGGGGTTGAGCAATCGTTACTTATTGTGACATATGGGGGAGGGGGGGTTTTAAAATCGTTACGTAACAAAATAACCAATTTGAAATATAAATCAAAAGTGATAACCAATTGAAAATCAATAAAATTTCCTGTGTGCCAAGCAAAGTACCAAGCAGCAAAGGGATAATTTATAATAGTTAAGAACCATGTTTAATTTTTATGCGAAAACCCCACTTTCAATACGTCAAATGGGAGCTTTAAACTCATATTTTGAAAAAAAAAATCAAAACTGAGCCAAAGATTTGTTTTTATATTATTAATCACGTTTTCCATAACTGGAACACTGCACCAATTATTGCCATAGTTTTAAATTTTGGATCCTTTGATGGCCAATCGCTTGTATTCCTTATAGGAGTGGCCAAATGGTGCAACAAAGCTGAAATTTTAAGGAAAATGGAAGTCTCTCTTTTGATTTCAAACCAAATTCTAATCGATAAATGGAGCGTACTATTTAAATGTGATCTTTTAAACGGAAGGTATCTTATGACGATTTGTATCACCAATTGGCACAATTGTCCATAAACGGTACATCTACATGCCGAGAAATATATAATTCAACAATTTTTATAGTTGACTCTCGGCTTACCCATAATTTTCATTTATTAAAACAATACCGTTTATATGTTGAATCCAAAAAATGAGATTTTTGGAAACAATACTCCTTTGCATTGACGACCAAAGCGGTTGAATTGAAAAAAGTATTGTTATTTATATTAGAACCATTCAAATAATAAGAAATTTTGTTAAATTTGTTGTTGATTGTTGAATCTACAAAATTATTTTGTTGAATCAATAATGGTTTCTGTTGGAAGTATTAATTGATTAACAATATTGGATTCGATAAGAAATTTTGTTAGTGATGATATATCGTTGCATTATACTAAAACAATGCATGGTTTGATTAAATACACAAGAAACTGTTGATTCTACGATGCTTTGCGTTCACTTCCGAAAGACTGACAATGAACTTTACAAACCAAACGAAGTTTTAAAAATTGAATTAGTTAAAATCGTTTAAAACAGCCAAGTTGCTTGGAACGTGATGATATTAAAACGATCAAAACAAACATTTGTGACATTTGTGATGCTTGAGATGTTGGCTTCGAAAACATGGCGGCACGTCAGCTACCTGTTTCAATCACCCAATATTCCTCTGCGTGTAACCTACATCAAATGCACTTGTAACTACCCCTTTTGTTCTTTGTTATGAATTAGTCGTACACAGCCCTAATTCATGCACTGCACGGATCAAAAGAAATCTATAAAAATTAGATTATAAAAATTGCAACAGGTTAATATAATGCATTGCATAAAATACTGTGGCAATCTTTTAACTAGATTTAAGTGATATGACTTAAACTTATTATTTTGTGATACTTTAAATAATTGAAAGAAATTTGAGTAAACTTGTTGAACTAATATTTGTAATAGTTTTACAAGCATCCAGTAACCTGAATAAATGCAGTACCATGAGTGCAATGTTTTTCGTAATCTTTATAATAGCTTTAAGTTACTTAAATGACATTAATTGGCTGATATTTGCAATCTTCACTAATTTTAAGTTACTCAAATCAGATTTAAACATTAAAACCACAACAATTACAGTTTTTGTGATGACTTTATAACAATTGAGAAGTAGGGGGAGTTCCGTGAGCGTTACGTTATAAAAGGGGGGGGGTCTAATCACGCGTTACTTATTGTTACATAGGGGGGAGAGGGGGTGCAAAATCCCGTTTTTCTGCGTTACGTAATTTAGTGCACAAAGCCTAACAAGAGTCAGTAATTTGAGCGTGTTGGTTGTGTTTCTTTATTCGTTTTTAAAACATCGATAGATCGAATGCATGGTACCAACTCAATAGTAAGTTTATGATGTCAACCACCCAAGCCACACATTACTGTCATAATTGGTTGAAGAAACTTGATTGTGACTTAATTGATTCACATTGCAGTTACTTTAACTTATTTGCAACAACTGTGCTTCTAGGGCATTGAGTATTTTTATTTATACGTGAATGAGATAATAATTGATAGTTAACTTGCTCCCATTTGACAAACATTTAGTAGAGGGTTTTAGCGCATGTAGGACAAAGTTGAAAATACATTAGTACAGTTGAAAAACTTTCAAAGAAGATAAACTAAACTTGATATCTAAAGTGAAAACAAAAATAGCCACATATGCTTTTATTGTGGACTGCATTTTCCGACAAAAGTGAACGCAGATCAACGCAAATGTATCCACAAGGCAGATATTTCGTCGAAAAAAATAAGGCCACTCAAGATTATGTAGCAACGCCAAAAAGAAATTCCTTCTGCGAGGTCGACGAAAACGGAGCTACGGAAGTTCTAGGGATAGAATCACGTTTTGTCGAAATCATTGGGCTTGACATCCAAGGAACAATTCCACCAGAACCCTAGTTGCACACCACAATCATAATTAGTTGCAGCAACTAACAAAAGCACATTTATGTTTTCTCAATTTAACGACAACATGTGTGCTATTTACTAGGGAACTTCCGTTGATGAACTTCAATTATTCAAGCAGCCATTGTGTGGGCATCTTTAGCATTTGCATAATTGATTGTTGATATTTTTTATTTATGCTGTATTTTTATGAAACAAAATAAAAATGAATAACTGAATAACCTTATTGTTTGAGTTTAATTCCATAAACCGTTCCTCAAACCACCAGAGCCAGATATAGTAGAACATTTTCCATAAATTAAAAAAAAATAGATAAAGTCTACGTAGACTTTGAGGGAGCGGGGGGTTGGAAAAAGTCTACGAAAGTCTACGATGGGGGAGGGGGGGGGGTTTGAAAGTGTCAAATTTTGGTCTACGTGGTTTATGAACAGTCCCTAGCGTTGCAGACGACGATACAAAATAGACCGCTTTAGTTCTTATGATATTTTCTTGGTCTTTTTGAGCAGCAGGACAGTATTATATATTAAATTTGTGCTATATACACTACAGGCAATAGTCGTTCAACTCATCAACTAATGCGAATAACCAACTGCAAATTACCTTGAAACATTCCGTTCTTGTACGCCAAACCAACGCGTTGCAACGGCTTAATCACCACCTTTCTGATAGAAGGATCTTAAAATCTTTCTGAGTTTCCTGGTATCATTTTTTTTAATTAACCTTCAAGTGGAGTAGCTTGACTAACTACACAGAAAAAAATAATGAAAGTTACATGCGCTGTTCCAAAAGTATAAATAAGTCGATATAATCCATTGCTTTGTTTAACTTTAATGCACAAAACTGGGGAATTTCCCACAATATTAAATCACAGTGCGCTTGTTCTCCAATTTTTAATCATACGAATTCACATGATCGAGTAAAAATAAATCTTCTGTTTATACGAGCTGCTCTGCTCGTTCAACTGTCATTCACGATCCCTAGGCAGAAAACAATAGAGGACAATTATTTGTGACTGCGATGAAAATATCTAGTGTAAGTTACTTGCAACCAAGTGAATCAGGTATATTGAATTGCCGGTTTCAAATTCATTGTGGTTTTAAGCAGCGGATCACTATCGGTAAGTCGGATTTATGCATATCGTGTATCTACTCAAGTATAATTATCGATAAATTGGCCACACTCTATTGATCTAGATTAACTCCCTAAATCTAACTTGTGTGTGTGAGAGAGTGAGTAAGTCGCCGTTATGCGAATGAATGGTGAGGGTGTGCGAATAGGTACTGGACTAGTGACAGAGAAAATGAAAAGAAATGTTCTAAAAGCAACCAACGAGAGAACAACGAAATGAATTCTCCGTGAAATCAAGATCCCGAAAGTTATTCCGAAACGAAAATATTCCCCGGAACGGTCTATCCTTATTACACAAGTTAAATTTATCCAGAAACTTTTGAAGCTTCACCATTTTCTTTTTATCAACGCAAATTATCCAATATGAATGAAACTAAGGAGTCGGTCAGAACGATTTGCATTAGTCTTTACATCCCGAGTCTGAAAGTTTTCTCATCAAAAGTGTTTGAAGAAATCAATTATAAGAGTTATTGACATTTCATATTTTTGGTTCCTCACTATTAGTATTATCTCTTGAAACCAATTTTTTGCAAATTATTGATAAGTCCACAAATTCTCTCTCATAATGTGTATTTTCCTAACCATCATGTAAAATACGCTTGCACGTAATAATCAACGATGCGGTAATCTGAAGTAGATCAAATAAAATTTAATTGAGGATTTTCAAGTCGTGTAAATTTAAAAGCTAATGTGATTTTGAAATTACTTGCATGCTCTCTTTATATGCATGAAAATAGATTGAAAATTACAATATAATTGAGGTTGTGTATCTCCATCCATCTCGAAGAAAGTTTTATTGATTTTTTTTGCCCCGTTAACGTCACCAGGTTGAAGGTTCATCACGCCAGGAAGACGATATAAACAAAACATATCGAATCCATCAATACATGGGCCAGGACCAGCGACTGGAAAAACGACGTCAACTGTAATTGATACTACACAGTTAAAATTATTTTGTAATTTTCAATCTATTTTCATGCACATAAAAAGAGCATGCCAAATAACTTCAAAATAACATGAGGCTTCAAATTAACACGACTTGAACATCACATGTTGTAATATTTGCACGGTTGAATTTTACAATACCTAGTTCAGATGCTCGCATCGTTGATTATTAAATCCAAATGTATTTTTTCACGTGACAGCTGAAAATATAATGATCAAGAGAGAAAGATTCTGAAACAGCAATAAAATCTGACTATAAATTAGAAGAAAAATTTGTAATCTCCATTTAATTCCAACTACCTTTGCTTATCTTCGACAGATACGCGTATTTCGTCTACAATGTGCAGACTTCTTCAGTGTCTCGTACTAATAACAAACCCTCTAGGATTCAATAAAATCTGCTTCATGCGTTTCAGTAGTTGATACTTCATATATTCACTATTTACTACTCAACAAGTAGTATTTACTATTTACAATGGTAACAAATATCGCTACACAGCAATAAATAATGAAAATAACACATATATGGAGCAATGATAAACATTGAAAAATACGTGTTTTTCCATCGGATCATACATTTGTACATGTTTCTAGTATAATAAATCACACTGAACACGTTTTCCAATGCATAAACATGTAAATTTGTATGGTCGTAAACCTTCTTGCATTGATTTTTTCTAAGAAGCTTAGGTACTGCCTTCTCGATAAGCTGTAATTCAAAGTTCAAGAGCGAAAAACAAAAAAAGGACATTTTTGGCATCTCAAGCAGTTTACCTTTGTTTACTCGTATTCAACAAGTAAATAAAAGTAAACTGCTTTAGATATCAAAAATGTCCTGTAGTAAATGTTAATAGTAAACATGAGATAGTTAATTGACGAATCTTGTGAAGCAGATTCTATTGCTCTTCCAGAATCCATTGTGTTTTGAGCTGTTCACCGTTTTTATCCGGATTCGCCCATCGCAGCAACCTGCATCTTCTTATAATACAAATAAAAATGAATATAAATGTTGGATAAGACTAACAATCGAACGCATTTTAATAACTTTTTGTCATGAATCGCGGCCACAGCCTGAATCTTTTTGTGTTTTAAAGAAATGAATGTCGTATAATTTTGAAATTGATATTTATAATCATTTACGATTCGTCCTGCCACTCGACACCCATGGCTTGCACATTTAGATTATCAAGTTATTGGTAGTGGTAGTCAACAAACCACAAATCTCTCTCAACCATTGTCTCTTCCGCTCTTTCGTGAAAAAATACATTTGGATGTAATAATCAGCGTTGCGAGCATCTGAAGTAGTTAATGTCAAATTCAATCGAGCAATCATTACAACATGTGATTTTCAAGTCGTGTAACTTTGAAGCTTCATGTGACTGAAATGTGATTAAAAATTACAAAATAATTTGGCTTACGAACCATAACTTTAAAAAATCTGATCAAATCAAATCAAATGTGTACTTTTAAAAATATATATTTAGTCCAAATATTATGTCGGAATTTTTGCTGGGCTTAAAATTGTGAGTTGACAACTTCGAAGAAGGCTGCCACGAAAGACTGCCAGCTGAAACATGGAGAAGCTGGTTGGCTGGGCAATGTTCGAATCCTAAAGGGTTTGAGCTGTTAAGTGGAATACCTGTAACTAGAAATTAAAAGAAAAATTAAGTCAAAATAAACAACATTGCCCAGAAATTAGAAGAAAAATTAGTATTTTCCATTTAATTCCAACTACCTTTGCTTATTTTGACAGATACGCGTATTTCTGCCACAATGTGCAGACTTCTTCAGTGTCTCGTACTAATAAGTCCGAGCTATTAGTACGAGACACTGAAGAAGTCTCCACATTGTAGACGAAATACGCGTATCTGTCAAGATAAGCAAGGTAGTTGGAAATAAATGAAATACTGAGCCTATGTTCTAATTTCTGGGCAATGTTGTTTATTTTGACTATAGCGAAGTGAGGGGGTGAACTTCATAAGAGACTGGCATTGGCTTATAAGCAGTATGGGATTATATTTAAATAATGTGTATTGTATTATGGTACGATAAGCCATTTATTTCAGCAATCATCATCACTCCAATTGCTATTTTTGAAATGTAACTAGCAGTGACGGAATTCTCAAAAAAATATCAGTTCATCGTGCGCTACCTTTTTACTTGGGAGCTTCCCGTTGCTAGTTTCACACGCCAACGTTTCTTGAGTGAGCTTTCCAGGATATGAGAATGAAACATCGCGATCTTTTTCTACTCGAGTCACCGACGCGAGGATACGAATAAAATCAGATCATTTTTTTTCACTCTATATCTTTACCTCACATTCGTTCTTGAAAAGCACACTGCGCATTTCTTAGAAATGAAATCTAGTCAGAAAGATATCTCGAATAAATAACATCTCGTCTAATGACTGTGCCGTTGGGGAGGTTGGATTGAATTTGTCCTCAATGCTTCACGCCATTCCAGCAGCAGTTTCGTACCACTCAACTTTTCCGGTGGCGCAATACTTACAATCTGACATCAAAACCCGCATGAATTCGCCTATACATACTCGCTAGAAAAAAAAAACAAGGCCGAGGAGATATTAAGTTGGAATAAATACGAAGTGAAACGTTGTGAGATGGAGAAACAAAAGATCTTTCGCAATGAGAAATGAAGCGTTTCCTCACTCTGCGCTTTCATGAACTTTAGATGTAGTTCGTTCGGGAACTTTGAGCGCGAAGCTCCTCGGCGATATATCCTGGCACTGAGCAAAAAGTGAAAGTTTTTTGAAAATGATTTTCCCAACACTGGAAACTACAATAGTTGAGGCAGCCCAAACAATTTTCGCCCTTACTACAGGAGTTTGATGATCGAAATCAACAATAGAATCCTGATCAAAGCGTTTTTTCCGATTACTCCACTGCTATGGAAAGTAACCTTACTACAATAGATGGTAGTACAACATGATAATTTTTGCTATTTTATGTGATATTTCTGTAAATTTGATCTTTAAGGTGAATCGCTGCTCCGTGTATTTTTTCCCTATCTTTTATCTCGCTCTCGCAAACTGACCTCGCAATTTAAAAATAAATAAATCTCGATTGTTAGTGAATGAACATCGAGTTGAACACTATCAGATTGCTCACATCAATTAAGTATACAAACTGATGAGATTAAATATTCAATATGTAGTACAGAATCTAAGTTATATCAATTCAAAATATTGAAGAAATGGCTGCCATCGAGAATGCTTCAGAGTATGCCGTTTAAGAAACCTAATACTGAACTGCATTACTGCTCAGATTTAGTGAAAAGGTTTTTAAAACGAAAATTACTACACCGTCAATCAAAGTCTCTATTTTATAACTTCAATACATTCTTTTTCAATTTATTTCATTTTATTTAAAAATTTCTCATCCCAGATGGGCAAAAACACAAAAAAGGAAATCTTAATTGGCGTGATAAATTGATGAACGAGCAACATCAAACCCCATCGATATCAAAGCCTCTCTAGAGGATACAATACGAAAATAGATTAGCCTTGCCTTTTTTCAAATACGTCGAATGATTTCCGGTATAATAAAAGACGCTAATTTCGACATTACAAAACAAAGTCACCTATAATCGAAATTCAATGGAACCCAAACACAATGCGAGCCGAATCACAAGCCAGCGCGATATCACCGAGTACCGTGCTTGTTACAAATCGATACGTGTGTGATCTCGTTTGAGCTGTCAAATGAAAGCCACATTTCATGCTTCCCAATCCTCGGTTTCTCTCTCACCCCCCCCCCCACATGAAACCGTGGCGGAACAGGTGAGAAAAGCTACTATGGCAGCAGCACTGACTGTCCGTAATGATAATATATTAATAAATAGTATGAATAAGTAGACGGCATACATGACTGCATGCTAGTTCCGGTCATTTGTGTATCCAATCATCGACATATAGGTGTAGTTCAAATAACGCAGCAAATGAGCCACCGTTCAAAAATATGTGTAACTTTCTGCAATTTCTATTCACCGTTTTACATGCGCTTCTTTAATTATTAATGTTTCATCAATCAGTTTAAATTTCATATGATGTTTCTCTAGCTGTAGACATGAACACATTTTTTTTTCCTGTGCTTTTTTTATATGGATTTTGACAGAGCTAATGTAGCTTCAATAAGCTTTGTGGTATATTTGCCCAGTGTGCACATCCATTTTGGTATGGCAGGAGTCCTACGTGCAGTACAAACACAAAACGAATGATGTTTTATTAGTATTGATTATTCATTAATCATCAACCGAACGGCTGGGTTTGCAAGGTCAAAAATAGAGTGGGAAAAAACGGTGGGCTTGTGTTAAAAATAAATCAATCATATATAACGGAACATACATCCGGACCATTTTAACTGACCGTCGTAAATGGAAGACTGATTACGACCTGGTAGAGCTCGGATTTGAAAATAAATTTAATCACATTACAGTGACAGTTTTCTGTCCATGAAAATTATGATAATGAGCGACGACGTTTATCAGTGTACCTGAAAGATAAAAATGTGGATCTGTTAACACTCATTTGGGAAAAGTATTGACGATGGTGGTTTTCAATACGAATCTTCAATGGAAAAATCTTACAAGTACACTACGAACTGTCAGAATATCAAGATAAACAAAAACAACAGCTGATCGTAGTTGTCTCAAGGAACGCCTAATACTGAATTGCCTCGCCTAGTACCGTAGAATCTGAAGCTTCTTGACCACATTATTCCTTTACTGGTTTTTCCTACTGCCTATTGATTTTTTGAGTTTATTTCATCTATTCCTTTGGTGAAGAGTTTCGCGGACGAAATCTGATTGTCGAGCAATTTGCTCACGGGTGTCAGGAGTGGAAATATTTTAAGTGAAACGGCAAAGGGACACAATGTTAAATTTAATCCAAGCAGAGATCGCAATTCGGCAGCAAAAACGAATTTTCTTCAATCAAGCTACTTCTCGATCGATGATTGTAACAGTTTACATTTTCAACTCGCTTTTCCAACAGATAATGTAGAATATCGTCTTTCATGCACAATCTGAAAATTTCTTTATTCTACATCCAATGCAATTCCTCGTTTCATTCTACACAGATAAAAAAAAACACTGAATTTTCTGCGTTATCTAATGCACATAAAGGGAATGACAGATTTGGCAGAAAATAATGGGATATTTCATATAAATTTAAGCCAAATAACGCCTGAATCAAGCCTGTTGTATGAAAGATTGCAAACAATATCATTGTTTACACTCCTTTGGCTTGGAATTACACGAGGGGAAATTTTACGCGCTTGTTAATTTTTTTTTTCTGTGTACTCAGCGACTGAGTAGAGTTGTATTCCATTCTCTTTTTCTCACACGGAAATGTTACTCAAGATTCGTCTAAAGTGGATCAACTCAAACATTGAGTTGATCCACTTTTTACGAAAATTGAGTAACTTTTGCGTGAGTAAAAAAGGAACAGTAAAACAGGAGGAGTGATAAAAAAAGGGACAGTAATACAGTAATATAGGAGAGGGTGTTTTGAATGTGTAATGAATTGCGAAAAACCAACGCCTGCTTGCCCTCTAACTGGTGTGCCGTATAACAATCTGTCAAATTACACAGTTGGTTTTTATTTTAATTTCGTGAAAGACGTGAGGAAAGACCATTCATTGTTTGCTATCACAACAAAGATTGTAGTGAACAATAGTGGTGGTCCATAAAAACCGCGTGGAACTGTCGTTGCCTACCGGCGAACAACGTTATGTAATTGATCCCTACTGCACGTTCACCTTCCGGATACCTGGTATCCTACAAACACCGATGTTCGGCAAACGTCTCGTCGTAAACCAGTTTTGCCTCCGACCAGTTCCATTACCGACATGAAATTGCTGTAGATATAGTTGCAGTTAAGGATCAAACTTGAATTACTCCGATAATAAATGTTTTGTAATATCGGAAAGCACAGCAAAACAAAATGCAAATGCGTCGAACTTGCTACAAACACCGCCTACTCACTCTCAAAATCAGTAAAGGAATATAGTCGATTAGCTCGATTAGTCTGGAAGATTTCGAGGTGAGCAAATCGGATGAAAAGCCCAGGAATACCCGGTCTGCAAATCTGCAGATTTTTGAATACTACCACATATTGTTTTATTGATATTTCGTCATAGACGATTTAAACATTACTTATTGTTTTTTATGCCCAGTTGTCTTTAACTCCCTTCTAATTAAATATTCCCTGTTTCAATAACACAGGACACATAAAGGGCGAACACGAAATTATTGCGACACCGAAAATGTCATGCCAATTTTTTTATAATGTTTAGAATCAAACCAAAATTTTAAGGTAGTTTTATACATATATTTACTTCAAAAATCAAAAGAAAAGTTAATCGATGGAGCCTTGAGTGTAAAATTGAACGCATTTTCGCTTGATGCCCTCCATCAAAGTCTTTACAGTGTCATCCGGTACCAGTGTTCTCAGTTTTTTTCCATTTTCTTAACATGTCCTTCTCGTCTTTGACTGTCTTCTTGCTCTTCCGAAGTTCCCGCTTCATCATTGCCCAGTACTGCTCCACCGGGCGCAGCTCCGGACAGTTTGGCGGATTCATGTCCTTTGGAACAAAATGGACAGAATTGGCCTCATACCACTCCAGGACACTTTTAGAATAGTGGCATGATGCCAAATCTGGCCAAAATAGCGGAGCTTTGTCGTGCTGCTGCAAGAACGGCAAAAGGCGCTTCTCGAGGCACTCAGATTTGTAGATCTCGCCATTTACTGTGCCCTTTGTCACGAAAGGCTCACTCCTCAGTCCGCAAGAGCAGATGGCCTGCCAAATGAGATATTTGGAGGCGAACTTCGACATTTTCTTCTTCTTAAATTTGTCGTCCACATAGAACTTGCTCTTGCCGGTGAAAAACTCCAACCCCGGAATTTGCTTAAAATCGGCTTTTATATACGTTTCGTCGTCCATCACACAGCAGCCATATTTTGTCAGCATCTTCTCGTAGAGCTTCCGTGCCCGAGTTTTAGCCGTCGATTGTTGCCGCTCATCGCGGTTTGGGAAGTTCTGTACCTTGTATGTATGTAGTCCAGCTCTCTTCTTTGCATTCTGGACGTAGCTCTGCGACATGCCGATCTTTTTAGCCAAATCACGGCTTGAGACGTTGGGATTTGCTTTAATCATCCGCTTCACCTTTCCTCCGTCTTTTTGTTCTCCGGTCCCGGTTTTCTTCCAGCTCCTTTGCCGTGGTCCAACGTCAACCGCTCCTGGAACCGCTTCAACTCTCTGGAGACGGTTGAATGGTGAATGTTCAACATTTTTCCCAACTGCCGGTGCGACAGGTCAGGAAATTCCAGGTGTTTGGAAAGAATTTGTTCTCTCGACTCGCGTTGGTTCACCTCCATTTTCGTTGAATCGAAAACACGACTTCGAGTTTGACAGCATGTAAACAATACACATCAATGAGAAAGTGTGCAAAATTTGGTTGATTTTTACCCTATGGTAAAAAAGTTATGCCCTGTTGAATGTGTCGCAATAATTTCGTGTTCGCCCTTTAAACAAAAGGCCTGCAAAAATGATAGCGGATTACTGTTATAAAATCAGTATCAAGCAGCAAATATTTTTAGGATACCTCAAATCTTGGTTTTGGTGAATTGCTGTTATGAATAAGCTAGGAACCACAGAACTCTACAGTTTAACACTTTACAACATATCTTACATTTCAGGATCAATCGCATCGAGATCATATATAATATATACGAATATTTGTAGTATTTTTGATTTACATAAATATATATACTATTAAATAAATAATTCATGGGAAAAGGAGCGTCCATCCGGGCACCCAAGTGAAGCACTCTAGATGGTGAGAGTGAGAATGCTTATTCCCCTTTGCTAACAGTTTGTGAATAGGGCGCGGGTTCCTGCCCATTGGAGCATCCTCATCTTAGATAGCTCGCTCTTTTGACCAATAGTTTAATCTTGTTGTTGACCCTGTATAGAAGCAAGGGTACCCGGGTACCCACAAAATTCAAATAATTGTACCTCTGTATTGGCTAATTTAATTTTGTTGGCACCATTAGATTAAAAAAAAGACCATTTGGGAATATCAATTAAACTTCCGGGAATGGATGTCAAAATCTTGGAATAATTCCTAAAAATAATTTCTTCTCCATTTTGGGCCATATGCCAACATGTCCCTTTAACAGCCTGCTTCTCGTAACAGGTTCCCTTGGCAATATGGGTATCAAAATTAATGATAATCTCAATGTTTAGTGGCCATCTTTGGGCCGGTCAGTCCGGAACAGGTTGCTGTGGGGCCTCAAGTGGCCATGCCTCAGTTTTTTGCCACAATTTCCCGAATGATTTGTAGTTTAAGGCAATTTTATTTAAACTGACCAAAAAAGTTAGGTCAATAAATTGGATCCAGCTAAATCAACATGCAGTTCAACTGTCAGATTGTAGTTTTGGAAAACTTTTGGTAATAAGCTAAGAGAGAGCTAAGTTCCTTAAGAAGTAAACATATTTAATCGTCACAATACAACTAGAAACAGTCTTTCACCGCTACTTTAACGGAAAGATAATTCTTTTGTATTTGTTCAGTATTGTTGATGCAAAATGTAATATTTTTTCACCATTTTGATCAAACATGAGGCTTACTTCGAAACTGCTCGGTGAATAGAACACGAAAGACGACTATGTAGACATTTTTAAACTTTCTAGTTATCATCGTGTACATTTTGATTTGATATTCTATACATGTCAAATCAGAACAGATCGTAAAAGCTACAATATTATACTCTCTAGTAAATCAATCAGTGTGGAAACCATAATTCAGCCACTATTATGAGACATCCGGAATCTGCTAAAGGGTAACGAAAAGATATCTGGCTTTCTTGACAATTGACATGGTTTCTGATGAATTGCCTGCAAAATTTGATATTTACCTGTTTAGTCACAGTTACATTTTGTGATGTTCTAGATCATCAACACTGTTCTTGAGTACATAACTTAAGATTTACAGTAGTAATTATAGCTTTTGGGCTATACAAAGTAACGCTACGTATTCAAACACACTCAGTGAATATTTTAGAATGTAAACAAACATTACGAGATAAACTGGTATGATCAGTGTCATCCAAACTGTGTTCTTGAGTTCAAAACATAAGATCTACAATTATGACAGTAGTTGTTTGGAGTATGCAAAGGAACATGCAATATGTATTAACCAATATTTATTGAATAGTATAGAAGGTCAACAGACATAATGCGACAATCTTGGGATATTCTATGTCATCCAAACTGTCCCTTAGCTCAAAACATAAGATCTACAGTTGTAAAAATAGTTTCTTGGGCTACATAAGGTAACTATATGTATTCAAACATATTAAATTAATCTTTTGAAAGGTGCACAGTCAATATTTTGTTATTTTCTGATCCTATAGGTCTTCCAAACTGTCTTGGCGTTCAAAACTTAAAATTTACCGATGTGTCCGTAATTTTTAGGCTTAACAAAAGCACAAAACCTTTAAAAATATAAATTATATATGTTTGAATATTACATATTCAAATTAAATTTATAAAGGTCAACAATCATTGTGAAGCAAAATGACATATGTTGGGTCATGCAAACTCTCCTTTAGATAAGAACATAGGACCTACAATTGTAACATAAACTGTCTGGGCTATGCAAAACTACGTTGTGTATTGAAACATATTAATTGTTTGGCATGAATATTCCAAGATTATCTCATAATGTCTGTTGGTCTTCCAAGGCATTCATTGAATAGGTTTGAATATATATCATAACATTTCAAAGCGGATAACGCTACTGTTACAACTGTAGATCTTAAGATATTAACTCCAGGGCAATTTGGACGACCTAGCATATCTCAAAAAAAAAATACTTTTTCAGTCGTTTCTATGCTATTGAATACCAATTCAATCAGAACACACCAAAGTGCTTGCATAATAACGTTTGGGAAATCTAGCAACGTATAATCTGAATGACTTACATTTAGTTGCGTAGTCCTATGTCATCATTCCGAACAACCTAATGGGGCTGTAGCTTTTATTTATTTATTTTTTATTAATAATTCGATATTCAAAATGCGGATGTTCCTGAGAGTCTTAAACTGTCAATCATCAATCAAGTTTCCACTTGCTGCAATTACGGCCTTCACATGCTTCCGAAACGTACGACAGGTCCTAATAATGTAGCCTGGATCATTTTCTCTCCAGGTAGAGGTATATGTTTGTCTGAGGCTTGCTGTACTTGGGTGGCGTTTAGAACCGGTTTTGGCTTTCATAGCGCGCCATACTGAGTAACTCAGCGTATTACGAGCTAGGCTGGATGCCGTCAACATATCCTTCACCCAGAACGGCAGATGTTCCTGCAACGACTTCTGAGTGCGGTTCAAAGTAAGGCACGGGGCCCCATATAATTGAAATACAACGTTTGGCTTCGAGCCGTACTGGTCTTTGATCCACGGAAGAACATACTTAAAATCCCGATGTAGACCTTCGTGTTTACTTTGTCGCCGTCTGGAATGAACACCGGTTCACTGTTTTGCCATCGAATGCCACCAATCCAAACACCATAACGCTAGTAAATCGCTTGGTCAGATACACGTTTTTATGCTCCTCGGCCACGTATTTTACCAAGAGAAACTAATACAACGCTCGGATCTGGAATTTGATACGGGCTCGATGGTAAACATGCTCTCGTCGATGAACTGGATTTCCGGATTTTTTCGCTTGAGGAAGTTCAAAATTTTCTAACATCGTTCGACTCGTAGCTCGCGGAAGTGAATGGTATCCATGTGAGTTTTTTTTTCGCGCCCTCGACTTTGTCCTGCAATCTTTCTTTACGATCTTCCGTGACGAAAAATCGCTGATCCCGCTGATCCTAATATTGACCGCACATAAGCAACAAAAAGCGTTTTTATTGTATAGGGATCTTGAAAGTAGTCTCCTAAACGTTTGATAAAATTAAGCATATTGCCTGCTCTATGAACTTTCGTGTTATAATGATCCACAAACGTTAGTTTTGAGTCTATAATAGTTCCTAAATCTCTTATTTTATCGCATTTTTGGACGATTTCAATTCCTAATATAACTTTTCTGCCAAAGGTCATAAGATTACATATTTTAACATTCAGTTTCGACAGACTTTTACAGCACCATGTATGGAAAACTTGAATCTCATTGCAGAGTACATTAATTTCATTATAGTTATTAATTTCTAAGCACATTTTTATGTCATCAGCATATATAAGCACATTGAGATTTTTTTTAAATTAAAGATATGTCCTTAATGTATAGAACGAAAAGAAGAGGACCTTGATGTGCTCCTTAGGGAATCCTCGACGTGACTTAAACTGGATTAGACTTTTTATTATTGAACTTTACAATTTGCTGACGCTCAGTTCAATACGATCCGATCCAATTGAGCAATCTCTTCTCAATTCCCATTTTTTAAAGCTTGAAAATCAACATTGGAATGTCTAGTCTATCAAACGCTATGCTGAAGTTGGTGTAAAGAGTCAATGCGTGATTACCTTTTTCCATTGCATTCAATGGGTATGGCAGTAAGCTCGTAGCAGTTGAGCGGCCTATGAAAAATCCGTGTTGTGCGTTAGTTATTCTTTTTTTTAATATGGTTAAAAACAGTTTTATTTATGATCAATTCGAAAAGTTTTGGAATGCATGATATTATGGCAATGCCACAATTATTTCTAATACCGTATTTTTTACCAGATTTTAAAATTGGTATGAGGAAAGACTTTTTCCATTCTTTCGAAAATTCACCACTATGCAGTGACATTTTGAACAGCCAGAATAAAAAGAGAAGTTTTTAGTTCGGTAGCTAAATTTTCAGGAATACTGGTGGAACTCCACCAGGTCCTGCGCCTTTATAAGCGTCTTATTATTTCAAACCTGTGAGAATGTCTTGTACAATAATGTTACTGACACCATTATTACTTGCATAGCCAGGAAAGTATGAGAAATATTCAAAATCACGATCATTGTCCGAAAATGTTGTGTAAGCTTTCTCGATAAAAAAAATTCAGATTACAATTTTTTTCTGAGTCTCCTACTTTTTCGTCCAAAGTCATATTTGTTTGAAAGTTGCACGATTTAACCTTAGTTTTAACGTTATTGAGGACATTTTTCGGACACGACTTAATCTCATTTTCAGTTTTTGCGTTATACTCAGATAGTGCAGAGGAAATAGCTAAATTAAGTTGGTCGCAGATATTCAAATACTTTTCCAAATTAGCTTGATTATTGTAATTTCTGCAAATTTGGTGTGCCTTTTGTTTTCGTAATTTGTAGTTTGTTAGTAATTTGCTTGTTTAACAAAATTGTCGTTTTCTTGTCAAAGGAACTTCTTCCTGAATTGTTTCCATTAAAATTATTAATACTGACTTTTTAAAATCTATTGCCAGTTTGCCTCAATTTATATTTAATATTGGCATAGTTGGTTTTGTTGAAATCAAAGTCACAAACACAGTGCACTCGACTGCTGTGTGAAACGCCTCATTTTTTGATAAGGGATAAAGAAATTCACTCACGCAGAAATATTCATGTGTATTTGTTAATAAAAAAAATCTAAGCAGCAATTTTGTTAGTTTTTCACGTGGTTAAATTGGTTAAGCCCTAAAAACGCAATTGTTTCAAAAATAAATTGTAACGTTTCATTATCACCAACGAAAGAAAGTAAAATACTCTCATTTACTAAGTCAGGAATAAAAGCTGCATTGCGCTGATTGAAATCGCCATAGATATGAACTTTATATTCAGGGGGAAATTGAGTTACAATTTTTAGAGCTGTTTGAAAAAAGCTGTGCATAAAAAGTAAGTCCCGGTCATCTCTAAAAACATTATAATCACTGCCAAAAATTTCTTCCACTTTTGATGATATCATTACAGCTTGTTTCCGGTACCCAAGATAATCGAAAAATATGCACAAAATCATGTTTATGTATTACATGCATTTTTGATGCACTATTCGTGCGATAATTTGATAATTATTCGACAATACATCAGAATTTCTATAAAAGGTGATTCTGAAGGGATTGATGGAAATATGACATCTATAGTTTAAAACTATAGATATATTACCAGTCGTATCCGGTTCGTCATAGTCTACGTCTGTAGTTGGTCAAGCCGAGCGAAAACATGGCCCCTCACAGGAACAGGATGTACAATGCTGCGAGATAGAATTTCGCAGGGCGCGGCTAAGTATCCAATTTTGAGTAGAAGTTGGTTTCGTTTGCGGTAATGGATGAGCATGTGCTAGATCTTCGGCCAACTCATCGGCAAGTGTGCGGTGCACATTGAACAAATACGAATTCCAGGTGGAGCAAGTCAAACTGCAAACCAACGTCTTAGAGCAAGCAATAAACTGTCCGGTATGGAACTCGAACCGGTGTCCACAGTAGATTACCACCGGTGGGGTCTAGCTGTGGATCGGAACGAACGGACACAACACTATTTCTCCAGACAGCAACAGGATATAAGGACTGTACAGCGAAGTTTCAATAGCAGCGATCGTGTGCTCCAGTGGCAGTGGATATGGATCTGGTCAATAATAACACTGGAACGTTCGACGATTTAAACTTTTTATTGTTATTTCTTGGTCGGTTGTTACAATAATACTGATACTCTACACAGTAGTAGTAGTAAAATTGATCTTTATTTTTAATTGTTTGTCTTATATACTAATTTAACACCATAAGTGTTTCAGCCCATTGGGCTCTTCAGCTTTAATTAATTGTTTGTGTTTGTTGTGTTTAGAATGTTTATGTTTTACATGAAATATTCAGTTCGGCCCTTAGGGCATTGTTAGTTTAAAATTTGATAACCTACCTAATCTACAACTAAAACTACAATTTGAAAATCCTAGGGGTGGGAACCAGATTCCGAATGATCTGGTGATCCGATGTTAGGCAGCGTGCCCTGTACCGATTGATAGACTCACTAAAGCGATCGTCGAGCATTTTTATCTCGGCCAGATGGTGGACCTCCAGATGTTCTTGTCCTCGGAGGGGTGTTCATTATCATCCTGAGGAACTTGTTTTGTACTCTCTGAAGTTTCAGGAGATGTGTTTTTGCACAACTCTCCCAGATTGGCATTGCATACTCGATGACCGGAAGTATGATTTGCTTGTAGACAGCAAGCTTATTTTTTAAGGGATAATGTAGACCTTCTGTTGATCAATGGGTACAGTAGTTTCAACAGAGTATTACATTTTGTGACAGTTTTGTCAACCTGATCCCTGAAAATAAGCTTGCTGTCTAGAGTGACACCAAGATAGACAGCTGATTTGGTCCATTCCACCGTTGTGTTGTTCAGGCTTATTTTACAATTCTCAGGCGGGACAAGTCTGGGAGAATTAGAATGTGGAAACAGGATGACCTGGGTTTTCGCTGCGTTGATACAAATCTTCCATTCAGTGAAGTATTCTGACAGAACATTCAGGCTTCGCTGCAGTTTCGCGGCAAGCGCTCTTATTACCCTACCATTGTGGACGACTGCGGTATCATCGGCGAACAACGACAGAGATCCATTTTCAGGGAGCGGGGGTATATCCGAGGTGAATAGATTGAACAGAAGTGGACCTAATATACTTTCCTGCGGAACACCGGCGGAGATCTCCTGACTACCGGAAACTGCACCATGCAACGAAACTCGGAATGTCCTGTCAGAGAGATAATTTTTAATAATCTTCACCAGGAAGATTGGAAGATTGTATCGCTTCAGCTTGTAAACCAAGCCATCATGCCACACATTATCGAAGGCCTTCTCGATATCGAGAAGGGCCTTAGCGGATGTTTTCGAAACAGACTTGTTCCGCCTGAGGATGTTCATGACTCGATTAAGTTGATGAACTGTAGAGCGACCATGCCGGAAACCGAACTGCTCATCCAACAGGATATTGAGCTCGTCAGCAGATGTTAGAAGCCGACGGTAGATCGCTTTCTCAAACAGTTTAGATAGACCTGAGAGAAGGCTGATTGGTCTGTAGCTATCTGGAACATGAAGGATCTTTCCAGGTTTTCGAATGGGGATGACTTTGGCTGACTTCCAGCACGACAGGGGAGCTGACGTAAGCGTTGACTTAGTCTCATCCAGACCGGATTCTCTGCAGGTGTGGTTATCAACCGATCCTAGAGTCATTGACGTCTAGTGGGATCAACGGTGGAATAGACTAGGGGCTTAGTTTTTAAAATTTTTGTCATCTTCCAGAACGGCTTACACAATCTGGGAGAGAGCAGATTTTGTCAGCGAAATCATTATTTCTACAGGTCCACCATTCTGGCCTTAATAATTTTGGTCACTCGATTACAGTGACGTTTGAGCGTTAGGCAAACCAGTTCGCTGGTATTGCCTTCGAATGGCGTTTCGCAATTGTATTGAATCTTTAGTGGGTCTATCAATGGGTATAGAGTCACTCACCTGATCTATCACCGGTACATGTTGCTCCGGGCCTGGGAGATCGCTTGCTCGATGCTCTGCAGCTGTCGTTGATGTCATCAACCGAATCAAGGCGCATGTCCGAAATCGATGTTGTCGTCAACGTGTTGTCGGAACCTCTCAACTGGCGCGATGGTAGTTCCGTCTGGTGATACGATGCCGGGACCGAGGAGCCAACTTCGGCCACCACCGGATAGTGGTCCGAGCTGAGCTCCTGGTGTACGATCGGCTGGGCGATGTTGTTCCCCATGTTGGTGAGGAAGATGTCGATTGTCGAATGGACCCCGGATCTGCTCAGTCGTAGAGCTGTCCATCGACGGGTGGTTGCGTGGAAGGTACTGCAACTCGGATTGCCCCAGCCTGGTGGAGGAGTCGGGTTGGGGGCGGCGGCGGCTGCCGCGAAACGATGATGAACCGAAGCTGACGGGCGGTTTGCATGGCGGTGATTTAGTGGGATCGGTGGCAAGTTTGGCACCTGGTACCGAAGCGACGGGAAATTTTCCTCGTTCATCGGAGGAGGTGGACGGCGTTGTCCCGGCCGAGTCTTGGTGGATGCCTTCTTTCGGATAGCCAAAAACTCCGCACGTTTTGGGCAGGTCCGATTGCTGCTCTCATGATTTGCGCCGCAGTTGGCGCACTTCATTGGGGCACCTTCGTCCATCGAGGCACAATCCTTGGTGGCGTGTGCTCCGGCGCACTTGCCACATCTCGGTTTCATGTGGCAGTTTCGAGTTCCGTGGCCGAAAGCAAGGCAGTTGCCACACTGCGTCACGTCGTTTTGTCTTGGACGATACCGGTCCCACTCGACGATTACGTTGAAAAGGGCCCGTGTTTTCAACAGTTCCGCCATCGTGACGGATCCCTTCTCGAGATGGACCAGATAAAGTTGGTCCCGGTAGTTTCCGTGTTGCTGGCGCCTGATGGGAAACACCTTCGAGGCTTTAGTGCCGCCGCTTGCAGCTCCGCAAAGATTGATTCCGGAGTGAGTTCCGGAAGACCACGCAGGATCACCTTCATAGGTTTGCTTCCGGGTACATCGTGCGTGTAGAATTCATGCTGCTTGGCGACTAGGTGAGCGCCGACAGCACGGTAGTCAGCCTCCGACGAGCACATTACTTTAATGCCATTACTGCACAGCTTGTACAGCGGATGGATTTGGATAGCTGCAAGCTCGGTCCTGAGAGCAGCAATGTCCTTGGATGTGGTGAAGAGCGGGGAACTTTCACCTTCTTTGGCACCTCCTGTACCGGAAGCACGGCGAATTGATTGCTCGCTAGTAGACGAGCGTTCGGATCCACTGGATCAGCGTCATCATGGCGCAGCCGCTTGGAGCTGCCCGGCTGCGGTAAAGATTCGGGAGCAGATGTCACCGTTGGTCGATTTTTCGACCCATTGCCACGGCAATAGGTCGAGCGGGAAATGTTTCCGAACTTTGCAACACTTTTTTCTGCTTTGCCACCACCAGAAGATGAGCAAGCGCAGGCGATAGGTCGCGAACCGAACACGCAATCGCGAGAAAGCGGGCGAGGGGGAAAACGGGAGAAAAAACTTTTACTGCGAGGGAGCGAAAAACACGACCGATCGTGTCGCTTGGTAAAACTGGAATGTGATGATACTCTACACATAAGAATGAGATGTTTATAAAGCATTTTTCTTCTACGCATCGGTTTAACCTCGTGACGAAACAGAAATGGCATTGCGCAGAAATGTCGCAAAGGGGAGGGACTAAAGGAAAACTCGATAGTTCTTTTGCAGCAACTACAATAAGGCTTTCATTTACCACCTTGATTTGGTCTTCCAGTATAAGAATACTTGTCAAACATCGAGCGCAATTTTGCCAGCGAGCGCTTCACAAGTCCGTTGTATACTTGCATCAAATGTGGTTGCATTTTTCACGTACAACCGATGACACATCGTTCAATAATTGTGTCGACGCCGTCCTTTGTCTTGAGCTCATCCATACCGTTCGGTCAAGTTTCTTAAGCAAATTTTTCTCGCATTGAAGCTATTGATATAGCTTAAATTTTATCATTTGCAGCCTCGATGTCGCCGGTGCTGGTGTTGAAGGGAGTTTTCAAAGTTCTATTGAACTGGTTGAACTCCAAGGTGACATGAACGCGCGAATGTGTTGTTCTTAATTTCTCACTTTCAGCACAGGCTTCGTGGAATTCTTTTCCTCAAGCTCCATAGCAATGGAAGACTAGTCAGATAAATCTGCTGACACAGTTATATACTACGCACGGCATTTTTACATGACGAACCTTATGTTTCCAGTACGAGGACGACAACAAAAAAATTGTTTGGGCGATGTATACAGTAGAGTAACAGCAAGAACCGTTAAAATTTTTTGGCTTCAAATCCAAATCTTCATTTTGATGGTAGCAATAGCCCTCAGAATCAGAGCTGATCTCGGTCAACCTGTGGTGACCTTCGCGGATAGCTGTCTCTTATCGGTCTTAGACTCACACGATGAGTGAAATGTCTTTTTATAACTTTAACATGCAAACAATAGCAGTAATGAAGTCATATTAGTTCGATTTGACGACGACCTCCGTAGATGGCACACTCATAAATAAATTGTCTAAATCAGTCGGCACCGATCTAGAGTTTAATTCCGTCAAATTCAAGACAGTTAACTGTAGTTATAAATTTCATCAACATCTTTGAGAATATACTAATTGAAATTTTTGTTTATAAAATGATTGAGAAATCGTTAGATCAAATTCGGGTCAATATGACCCGAATGCATTATTGGAAACTTTTTTTTTGAATGCATTAAGAAAATTGAATACCCAATTAGAAGCATATCAAATTTAAGTCGACCCTAATTTGAATCTGAAACCCTTTATAAATTGTTTTATAGTACAAGTCCCGTGGTTAAAACTAAACTCCACTGATTTTATTTTCAACCCTAAACATTTATATTAATTCAAATCAGTGCTTGAAAAATCAGTGAAATCGCAAATCGTCCATTTCAAATTTATGCTAGCAAATAATGAAATATTTATCATAATTAACCAAGATAAAATGAAACGAGCGCTGACCACCAGCAAGTGTCTAAGAAAAGGAAATATTTCAGATATCATCAGCCTCACTCCGACTTCCCGTCGAGCTCATTTCTAGTGACAATGGACAAGGAACCCAATAGAACGGACATTATCTCGAAGTATTTTTCATAACTTTTGTTATGCGAATTGTTGCGCCCAGAAGTTTATATGCCACAAGCTGTAGGGTTGATCCGTGTACGCAGCCATAACTTTTGAGTCATAATTTCCCGTCCGACAATCTCCCTACCAGACCTCATTACTATTTGCCTTCTGCTGCTTCGCTCTTGCACTGGAGACACACATTTTTTACCGAAATGAATATTCATGTTGCTTTTGTTATTCTTGCATGCTT
>JASCZW010013338.1:0-25926 GCA_034211315.2 Aedes japonicus
TGTCTACGCAAAATTTATTAAGGAGTTTGTGGGATAATTTGGCACGGTCCACACCTTTGTTCACAGCTGGTTATTCATAAGGGTTGTAAATGTATCGCATTTTGACATTGTCGAAGGAGTAAATTCATATGACTTTGCTGCCATTTCATTTAAAATAAATATGATTATAACATGTCGCCTTCGGTATCGTTTACATCACGTCTACATCTGGCGTTTATTATGCGGGACCATAAGAATGGATACTAACAACTAATAATTAAAATTACCTATATACTTTCAATAAAATGTCACAAACCATTTTCTAAAATGTCAACTACCGGCAGATAGGATTTCTCTGTTTATCTGTCACCGTATATTAAAGTGTTATAGGTTTTCGGCAGATTACTTGGGTAGTTCACTCATTTATCACTTCACATATCTAAAAAACAGGAGATCAATACGTTAACCATCTTATTAGTCTCAGTCTAGTCAAAGACACTACTTCTATCTAGCTGTTACCCATGCCATAAAGTTATACCAAAAGAGTGTTGCATTTTCAGTTAACCTTTAGTTCTGAAAGTTATTATTACATTGTTTTAATTGTAGTAGTATTTCATCCACATTGCATCGTTCAGGACCACTTCCGCAGGGAGGTACGTTCACTCTACCTAACATAATAGTAATTCACTTCGATAAGACAGACTCCGCTCTGAGTTGCCGCATCGCGCGTATCGAGTCGTTAAATCCCGCGCGCTGCAGACGAACACAACCTGCCGCGTCTGGAGAGCGTCAACGGGGAGGAGTAGCTTCAACGGTCACAGAAACTGTACCACACTGTTCCATTGTTGCTTCAGAGAAGAGCCAAGTGTGTCTGACTGTAATCATCATTGATGACACACTGAGTTTCCCAAGTATATCATACCTGGGTGCTAATGGCCCGAGCGCAGCATCCGTTACTGATAGAGACTAAGCCTTCAGACTGTGCGATATCCGCCATTCTCGAGGTTCAAGCTGTTTTGACCACGTTCGTACGCAATCGGTGATTATTTGTCTGGGTTTGAAGTTTTCACTGCGCAAATCTTTTTTAGAATACGATTGGTGTGGGTGTTAAAACTTGCATGAAAGACAATTTTCTTTGTTCCCGTGACTAACTTCAAATCAGCTCTAATCCAATTGTCGCCGACGTACCCGAAGGCAATAATTCCAACGTGTTCATCCGCGTTTGGATTGAGTTCACCAGTGCTTCGCACTCAACGAGACGACATCTTCGGCTGAACGTACCTGACATGATTTGATTGATTAGTCGTTTCCAGCGATTCGTTGAGTGGTGGTCACGCTGCGTTTCATCCAGCGGCGCTGATGCGCCGCAGCCGCGATAGAATATTAGCCCGCCTATTTCACGCTACAATTAATCAATTACTCAATCAGATCAATAAGGCGACGAAGAAAGATGGACAACACACAACTAGCTGAAATTGACATTCCCGACGTTAATTTGCGCTATCGTCATTCCGCGATCCAATTCCATGGCGGTATAATACCAGGCGATGAATCGCATAAACATCCACCGTACGGCCAGTACAGCGGCAAAAAAGCCATATCTTTGCGGCATCCACAGCGGATCATAGTAACGACGGCTCCCACTAACAGAACTGAGCCGGATGCAGATGAGAAATTAATCACGCCTTAATCGATGCGTTATACTCCGCGGGATTGAATTTACAAGGAATTGTACTTTGCCGAATTTACTGACTCATTCAGCGCTACACTCGAACGCATTATATCCGTAACACGAAACGGAAACTCTGTAATAGATCATTATATTGTTATATGTCCAACAGTGAGTAAGGTGTTTCATAAACAAAAATGTCTGTTACACGTTGCCCATTTAAATGGGTTCACGATGTCAAATCAAATAGAATTACACTCATCAAACCATCTACTGAGTTTTGAATACCCGCACGTTTTACAGTTTGTTGTCATCTCCTACAAAGATTAAGATAAAATTTACTTGAAAAGCCTCAACAATAGTACATACAGCCTAGTGGGGCAATGAGGTTATTCTCTGAATTCTGGAGCGTCACATACTGATGGGTCAGAAGATATGACTAGTCCCTGGCCGAGGCAAACTGATCCATACTTGTTGCTGATTTATTGCCTGCCAGATCGAACGCAAGGATCTGCGGACTTGTCAGCGGAGAATATCTTCACCAGCGGGCATCTTCGCTGCAAATAGACAGCACATGATCAGCAGGAAATACCCGCTGGTATGGATCGTTGCCGTTGCACGAGCATGAAACGACGAGTCTACGGCGGGGAGTAGATCAGAATATATGGACTATGGAGATTTTCTTCAGGCTTGGCTGCTGGCTGAAGTCAGAACTGGTAATTTGGGCCTTGTGTTTGACTGTTAAAAAGTATGCCCGACAGCTGCTATTAAGAAAATCTCAATCACTTCAAATATTATAACGTTAGCAGTCGATATCATACATAGAGTTAGCAGGCAAGGCAAATACTGAAAGTGTACAAAGGAAAGGTACCTGATGACAGTTGTGCTTCACTGAAAAATCTGTGCCAGTACACTGTTCATTTGCAGCTCCTCTATCATAACGGACGCCGAAACATACTAGCAGACTTCAAATACACTGATTTTACTTGTTGTCGTCTTCCCGCGTGGAATCTGTTCTTAAATGGGTATGAAATTACAAGAGGTCAGTCACACACTAAAAAATGTTAATCTACTAAATTCTTCCAGAATTCACTATCATATAGGATAAGATGAGTTCCCTGAAAATGGTACCTGAAGGATCTAGGAGAAGACGAGAATTCTGGGTCATGGGCGTATCGAGGATACTGTTTGTCTCGATTTATATGTACAAGAAAGTTTGGGTTAACTTCATACATTTATCGATTCATCAAATCAGCTCTATGTATAACTCTATTATTGCGAAATAAATAATCGGTTTTATTATTCATGTGCATTAATTTTGCGGTTTTGATACACTGAAATTTAATGCGTGTTAGTTTTAAGTTGCCTACTATGATACTAACTCATTCAAAATCTAAATTTCCAGTTAAGTATTTATTTTGCACATTATAGTATATGAAATTTCAGAACATTTTCACGGGAACGATAGTTACAGTTACGAAATCATACAAAATCAAAGCTGCAGTTTCAGTGCCTCTGGCCTTTATCATTATTAACGCGTTAATTTTGACACGTTGAGTTTGAAATTTATTTGGTAATTAAAAATAGTGAAAGCTTCCTGTGTTTTATGCATCCTGGATTTATGTCTCACTTTCATCAATAGAAAGGTTAAGACGAAAACCGCCCACAGTGGCACATTCGACGAACTGAGCACATGTCTGCGTATGTGTATGTGCGTATGTATCATCACACACATCCGCAAATCGATTCGTCTTGCAAATGGAGTTACAACATTCATCCATTACCTGCTCGAGCTGTCATGATATGAACGAAACAGCATTGACGGCTCCATTATAATAGAATGTCATACACCTGATTTCATTACTTCATTATGATTGATAATCTTTCATGGAGATATGACCTGAGGTTGATTATAATTACATGTTGCAAAAACTGGGGAATGAACACATCATCGATATTTCGTACTTTACGTGCCGCATAGCGCTAGAAGAAGCATACAGCGGACTACATGACTTGATTTATAGAATCTGAAGCAGCATCGATTGGCTCGAGGACCCACATGAACTGCAACGAGTATATCTGAAAATTATACGTCTTATTTCCATATTTTCAACGAATATGCATTTATTGCTATCTTGAATTCATATCGATAATCAAATTGACGATTAGTATTGCCTAATAATTATTCTGATTCAGACTGATTATATGAAATGGCTAATATGTACGTAATTCTACTTATAATCTGTCAGAAGCTAGGTATCATTATTAATGGTTATATTTTGTCACATCGATGAACAGCGTTAGTGATTGTCGAATGGTACTCATTTTAAACATAAATATGGTTATTTTCTGGATTTGAATTCTCTCTGATGAAAATATGTATTCAGTAATATATTACATTTGCTGATATGTAAGAAGGCCCAGTCTTCACATCGGTGCTTATCTGTCATCTGATGAGACCATCATATTACCCGCAGACTGCTCGAACCTGTTGATGAACTCACCGGCGGCGACTTGCACGGAAACCAGTACGCGCACCGTATACTTCAGCTTATCAGAAATTAATACGAACATCGCCCGACGCCTGAAGTCCGCAGGTTTGTCGCAGCAAGCGCAGAGGTACATGGTGGAACGTTTAGAAGATAACGCCGCGGCACACATCATAAGCAGGAGACAACTTTCATGGCATGATATACGTGATCGGTTATGGCCGATCAACGCGAAACGTGCAGGTTAACGTACAGAATGGATTTGCTCATGCGTCGAGAAAGTACCGAACTGGCCAGATTACAGCCAGTGTGTCATCCAACTAGCCTGTTCAGAGAGCTCAAGCGACCGAGGACTGCAACGCAGCCAGTGCCTGCAGAGGAAACACGGCGGAAAAGTCACGATAAACTGCACATCCAGCCACGACGCAGTCTATCTGTCCACACGGAGGAGACTTGAGCCAGGATTCTCCGGCAGCCTGATTACTGCGTTCGATTGCCGCCAGCTTTCACAAGATTGTCCCGGAGTTTGTAGAGTTGCTCGATATATAGTTGCTCATGGGGCGTAGCGCGTGACTACAGGTTCCACAAGGAGTAGCGTCTGCTTCCTCTGCTGAAGAAACAGCCCATGACCTGATCTAGCTCATTTATTCAAATCTAAGTATTGAAGGCACTTGGGCTTCACCCACCGAAAGGTTCAGCCCGGGTGAAGAGTCATGAAGACATTTCTTTGCCTGCACAAAGAGCTGCAGTCAGATACAATAAATCCCACGAGCAGTTAGCGTGGCGTGAAGGTACGGTTACATTAAAGAATATTTCAAAAGCTATTTCATAAGGTCATGGCCTCGAGTTTCCAAAAGAATCGGTTAACTAGGCATTACAGCGTTTGACGGTGATTTGTGGAACACTTAGATACACATGAGATCACTTCAGCAAATGGACCATTGATGACGGCACTTACTTAGTTACTGTCAACAACACCTGATGGAGTCGACGGAATTGGAAGACCCGGAATGATCCCGCTTTCGGGAAAGAGCGGATCGTGAGGATTGAGCACGATGAAATTCTGCAAAATCCTGTTCACTACGCGCTCTCTGTGTCAGAAATCGCGCAGTGACAAGGATTACATTTAGCGACAGACGCAGGTGATCAGGGTTACAGCACTCAACGAATGCTCGAGGCCGCGGACCAGGCGACGACAAGACAGCGAGTACGACTACATCAGCAACACAGACTGTATCCCGTCCCCCAAGGCAGAGTTAGGAATGCCACCCAACAAAGTACACAAGACACCCTGTATGGATTTGTTTCAGAGCTGAACTCATCATATCCAGTGAAGATTATCTGCACCAAATGACAGTCAGAATCCGAGAGACAGATCATTACAGCAGCTGAAGGAAGAGGTATGATTCTTAACAAGAAATGGAGGATGATAGTATCGACATCAAGGTTACGTGAGTGTCATGATAAAGAATGACTGGAGCTGCTGATGATGTGCAAAACTGCGTAGATCTAACATCAGTTCTCACATCACGTTTACATTACACTCCGAGATGCATACAAGGATTGGTTCAAGTACCAAGATAATGATGAGAGAAACGACGAAAAAATGAACAAAGCTGATCGTCAATCTGACGCCAGAGAGATTTGCAGAAAGCATTGAAAATTGTTTCTGCAGTTTCTACTGTCACCATTTACATTAATGATTTACGCCAGCAAATCGGCCGAAGACCTGAAATTGCAGCAGTGACCATCAGTTGACGTCACAAAATCATGATTTCAGCGTCTGATTTGACTTAACAGCGGGTCAATGCTGGAGACGATGTCTCCATCTTCGGCCAGGCCAACTGCAAAGCATGTGCCACAGAGAGGATTCCAAGAGTAGATCGACGCAGAGATTATCTAAAATTGTTCCTCTGTATCAATGGAAGAAAGAAAATGTGGATCTTCCTGCACACAATTCCACATAGAGTTAAATATCATGATAATCTCCAGTATTTTGCTGTCCGAAAATATATGCTAGAAAAGATACTATACTCCTTTCAAGCCTGGGGACTGAATTCTGAACCAGGTCTGTCAATAATTTGGCCAACGTTATAGAGCCTTGTCTCGCCCACTATCCGAGATGAGATCAAGGGCAAAACTGGGATGGCACACACAAACCGGTTAATGGTTACGAGCATGACGGGATCAGTTTCGCGGCCGCCACTCACATTGCCAGATCGGCCAAAATCACACAAAGAACCAACAGATGCTCTGGGACTAACAGCCATCTCACAAAAAACTGAAGACCCGTAGTCTAAAAGCACACATACGGCCGCATCCATGGAGGTCAGATTTAGAATCACTGACAGTTGATTACGCCAGAGCAGCATGCCTTGCAAATTAACGCTGAAGTTACCTCTGATAACCATAAGATTTTAGACGTTGCTCTCGGTTTGTTCTCCAGGGTTGACTGTGGCCGTACAGTATAATTATCTAAAATTTTGATCTCCGATTTGCAGAAAATATGAATACATTAGTTTGCGTGTATTCATACAAGGAAATACGAAATGTTTCATTAGTTTAAGAATGGCAGCGAAAAGAAAAATAAAAAGAAAGAAAAATTAAAGTTGAACAAGTTTAGTGAATTTGTTTTATAATGACGTGCAAATGAAATCCCAAAGTAAATGTAGAATTTTTGTAAAGATGACGTACTTATATCGGATTACTGAACGTTCACCTGTTGAGTCCAGCAAAAATCATATACACCAGTGTATCTAACACATTATCGGCAATGGTATTAGGAAGAAATCTCGCAAAGGCACATTGGAAGCAGCCATTCGAGAGTTGAAATAGCGAGATTGCTGATCTGTTAAATCACAGAATGTCTGGATGATTCTGAGGCCTCTTCACATAATATATTCCGCATGTAAATATTACGATATCATTTGATACGGCACGTTTCCCTGATTTGAAATGTTACTAAACCAGGCACGTATTTGCATTATTTAAATATAAAGCCATTGCCGCTATTGTTATAGTCATTACACTTCACTACGGCCACTTCCCACGACACTCGCTTGTTCATTCGTAAACATACCTCGACGCTACCCGTAATACCATGCACAGACAGATTGTTGTGTCAGCCCGTTAGATGCAAATTTACGTATGAACGCGCGGTAGCCTTTATGCGCCACGGCTGCTGACAGTACGTTGCCTTTTCCCACTGCCAATATCACCTAATAAACGTCGAGTTGCAGTACAATGACTCTGTAGCGCATTTTCTGGGATCTTGCTCCACGAATAAATAGCACTCAGAAGGATACAAGGAGTTATCTGCTGGCGGATTTCAAGATGTTATAACCTGGCATTTCCAGGAAATTTACTTTGGCCACACAAACGTTACTGACCTTTGACGATTTTCTAAATTTCATATGAGGCGACTAGGTCTAATTATCTATTTATTAGCGTTTGATAGTATGCAACATATCATGGGCTATTGGGAATTGTATAATAAATTGAATTTCATTTGATTTACTTAAAAATAAAAATTAAAATTTGAAATATTTTTAATTTTTTGATCTTTGATCTTTGATCCGTAGACACATGCAGGTGCTTAAAATGCAGAAAATTTAAAGTGTTTCAAGGGTTTGGTGTATTTATTTTTTAAAAAAGTGATCAAATGAAGTGTTCACTACCTTCCTAGTTCTCCTGGGTCCCAATAGCCCATGATATGTTGCATACTGTCAAACGCTAGTAAATTAGATAGGGTTGCCAGGCCCCTGGTCGCCTCATAGCGGGGATTTTTAGAGAAAATCGTCAAAAGGTCGAAAGTAACATTTGTAAACAATGAATTAAAAACAAATTTCCTGGAAATACCAGGTTGCTAACATCTTAATCCACTACCAACGGGAAGGTAATAACTCCTTGTATCTATTTCTGGTGCTATTTTGTTCGTGGGAGCAAGCAGATCCCAGAAAAATGCGCTAGAAGTCATTGTTTACGAATGTTACTTTCGACGCTTTTGACTATTTTGTCTAGATTTGATATTGGCAGTGTGGAGTGAAAAAAGAACACCAGTGCATTTAGAAAACGGCCATTTGCTTGTCAGAAGCTAGCAAAGACAATGCGCATGCGTGCGTAAAGAGGCTACCACATAATTTCAGATGCGTTCACCACGTAGTTGTGTAGGTTGCATATCTAACGGGCGGTTTGGCAACCTCAATTTTTGCGCTTATTTTGTCACGAGTGCATGAAGCTAATTACGAATCAACGTCGAGAATTTTCATGTTTACGAATGAACAAGCGAGTGTCATTAAAGGAAGTGGCCATGGGTGAGATGTATCTGACTATAACTATATAACAATAACCTTATATTTAAATAAAACCAAATACATACGTGCCTGGTTTGGAAATTTAACATTTTCAAATCAGGAAGTATGTTGCAGTGCCGTTATCCAAATGATATCGGTAATGTTTACATGCGGGGCTTATTGTATGTGAAAGAAACCTCGGAATGGGCGTGACTCTCCAGACATTCTGAAATGGGTTGCTGGATCAGCAGTAGAGCTATCTCTCGCTATTTCTAGCTCTCGGATTAAAGCTGCTTCCAATGATCACTTGCGGGATTGTTGTAAACAGATTTCTTCCCTAATACCATTGCCGGCCAATGAGTGTTAGATTGTACACACACACACACTAAGATTTTTTTTTTTGCGGTGTACTCTTGTTTTTTTTTGCCGGACTTTCAACAGGTGAACGTTCAGTAATCCGATATAAGTTACGTCGCGTTAAAAATATTCTAATGCCTGTTCCGTTTACTTTAGGTTTCGTTTGCACGTCACGAGTTATAAACAAATTCACTAAACTTGATTTCAACTTTAATTTTTTCTTTCTTTATTTTTCTTTTTCGCTTGCCATTCTTAAACTAATAGCTTTATTTCGTGACATTTTCATATTCCAGTACTGTGAACCACGCACACTTGTGCCTGACCCCAATAGTATTCATATTTTCTCAAATCGGAATCAAAATTTTAAATAATTATACTGTACAGCTCCGGTCAACCGGATGTCTGGAGAATAAACCGGAAACAACGTCTAAAATCTTATGGTTATCGAAATGATAACCCTACCTAAATTCAGCGTTCTGTTTACCAAAACGAACCATGCTGCTAACTCTAGCCCATGTATCCAACATCCCAGTGAGTTCTCGTGGAAGTGCAGAGGTATTCTCGGCTTCTATCAAAGGGAGTACCACGTCAACATACTTCTACCCTATCTTTATTTGACCTCCATGGATGCGGCCGGCGCTGGTATTGCTTTTTTTAATTCTAGATCGCCAGTTTTTACACATTGAGGATGACTGTTAGTCCCAAACATCATCTGTTGGTTCTTTGTGTAATTACAGCCGATCTGGCAATAACAGAGTAGCAACCGCAAGCAGTCAATCATGCTCATGCTCATGCTCAGTTTGTGGTATGCCATCTTAGTTTTACCCTTGATCTCATCTCGGATGCATTAATTGGGCGAGACAAGGCTCTATAACGTTGGCAAATTATTGACAGATTTTGGTTCAAATTCCAAAAGTCCACCCACAGGCAGAAGGAGTATAAACTAATCTTTCTAGCATATATTTTCCAGACGGTAAAATACAAATTATCATATTATTTAACTCTATGTGGAATCATTTGGTACGGGAGGTCCACATTTTCTTTCTTCCATTGATACAGAGTAGAAGAACAATTTTAAATAGTCTTTCTGGAATAGGTCTGTTTCTTGGAATCCTCTCTGTGGCACATGCTTTGCAGTTGGCCTGGCCGAAGATGGAGACGTCTCGTCTCCAGCATTGACCCGCTTGATGAATGTTAAGTCAAATCAGGCCTTGGAAGTCATGTTTTTTGTGACGTCAAGGTGGTCCCTTTTTTTGCACGAATTTCAGGTCTTTCGTCACCATTTTTGCAGCGACACGTCTGAGGCCCAAATCATTAACCAAAATGATTTGACCGCAATTTTCGCAAAGAACGCAAAAGCAATTTTCAACTTTTCTGCCATCTCTCTAACGGTCAATTTGCGATTGACGATCAACAATTTTGTTCATTTTTTCGTCGGTTTTCTCTCTGTAATTATCTTGGGAACACTTGAGACCAGATCTAAGTCCTTGTATACATCTCAGGTGTAATAAAATTAATACTTTCTAGTAAACATTGAAAAAATTGAAAACCTATCCACTATCGTCTTCTCTCGCCTGATGCACCGTAAAATCACAGCTTTCCGTTGTTTAGATCTACACGCAGTTTTGCACATCATCCATCGTAGCTCCAATCATTCTTGTCCATGATTTTCCATAGCTTTATGATGTCGATACTGTCGCACTCCGCATTTCTTGTAAAAGAATCATATGTCCTCTTCCTTCAACTGCTTTTGTAACTGTTCTGTCTCTCAGATTCTGACTGTCATTTGGTGCAGATAAATCGCCTACTTTATCGGGCCCATATTGATGAGTTCAGCTCTGAAACCATCCATACAAGTTGTCTTATTGTTCTTGTACTGTTGGGTGGCATTCCTAACTTCCCTCTACTTGGGAACGGGTTCTTTACTCTAATCTGTGTTACTGATGTAGTCATTGCTTCCGCTGTCTTGATCGTCACTGCCTACGTTCTCCGCGCAACTCAGGCATTCGTTGAAGTGCTACCTTCACCTTACAATCACCTCACGTCCGTCCTTCAAGATGCTTCCATCCTTATCCCTGCACATTTCGACTTACAACACAAAGCTTTTGCGGGATGCGTTGAGTTTTTTGCAGAAATTTCGTGTTTCTTGAGAACGGCACGGTTGCTCCATCCCCTCACAGTCCGCTTTATCCAGGCGGCTTATTTCTCCCGAAAAAAAGCGGGTCAGTTGCATCAGCTTCCGTTTGTAGCGTTCCACGTTCTGCCGGGTCGTCAACCAATCATTCCGTCGACTCCGTAAGACGCTGTTATCAGCTGCGTTGTTTATAGCTGTGTTGACAGTGTTGTAGCAGTACTAAAGTAAGTGCCGTCCATCAATGAGAACGTAGTCAATTGCGATTCCGTTTACTGAAGTGATCTCCATGTGTATCTAAAGGGTGTTCCACATTAAATTGCATCACGGATAAAACGCTGTAGAAAATTACCTAGTTAACCGATTCTTTTCAAACTTTCAGGCCAAAAAATATGACCTATAAGTAAGCTTTTGGCATATTTATTTCATTCAACTTTAATATCATAACCGTACGCTCGCACCTTACGCTTAACTCCACTCATTAGGTTTGTAATACATCTGACTGCAGCTTCTTTTGTACGGAAACCCTTTTTCTTCATGTCTTCCTCAAATTTGACCTCCTAGAAATACTTCATAAATGCCCAGTTTTTTCGATGGACCCTAGTTTCGGTGCGTTGGGGGGGTTCATGTCCTTGGGTACGAAAGTGACCCCGATAGCTTCGTACCAAGACATCATTTGAATAGAAAAACGAAGCTAGATTCGGTCAAAAGGTCGTAAGGCCCTTGTTTTGCTTCAACAGAGGAAGCAGACGCTTATAAAGACACTCCTTGAGGTAGATCTTCCCTGTTTAGAGTTTTGGTAGTCACGCGCACTTCGTTTGCCCCATGAGCAGATCGCTTGCCATATCATGGATTTC
This sequence comes from Aedes japonicus, assembly GCA_034211315.2. Lineage (NCBI taxonomy): Eukaryota > Metazoa > Arthropoda > Insecta > Diptera > Culicidae > Aedes > Aedes japonicus. Next base: position 11,775 of record JASCZW010013338.1, read on the forward strand.
TTGGCAAACTTTGAAAGTTTCTGCTTTCTTATTTCCTCCGGAACATCAATCTTGTGCTTGGCGGTGAAGAACAGTATCCCCGGAAGCTGCCGGAAGTCCGCCTTGAAGTAAGTCTCACCATCCATTGTGAGACAAATAGGCTACGTCATCAACTGGGTGTACAGTTTATCGTGACTTTTCCACCGTGTTTTGCCGTTCCTCACGATTTGGAGCCTTCTAGACTTTGTACGTTTGCAGTCCCTCCCGGTCCTTGACTCTCTGAACGAAAAAATGGACAGATTCAACTTTTAGGCCATATCTCTGGCCAAAGCATTGAAGTTCCGGTGAAACACTTTCTCGACACGCTAGGGATTCTGATCACTTAGGAACATCCATTCTGCCCTTATTTCTCCTAACCTGCACATTCTTTCGTTGATCGGCCACCAACCGATCACGTGCCTTCGCATATCGCCCATCACCATGAAAGTTGTCTCCAGCTTATGTGTATTGCCGCAGCTCTGGTGTGATTATCTCTAAACGTTCCCACCATAGATACCTTCCAATACACCTCCTGCAGCACTGCGATGCCAAACCTGCGGACTTTCAGAACGTCGGAGAGTGTTCATGTGCTTCTGATAAAGCTGAGAAATTTACAATTACGCGTACCAAGTTTCCGATTGCAAGTCCTTTTTCGGTGAAGTTCCTCCAAATACAGTGCTAGATAACTAGGTTCAAACACCAGTCCTCACCAGGGACTAACATACTAAATAAATATATTGATGACAAAATTAAAAACCTGAATTAATCCACCGATGGTGAGGCTGAACCCTTCTTACACTTTATCAACAAATGTGGCCAATATGGTACTGGATACATATTTTCATCAGAAATTCCAGGAAGGTCCAGGAATATTCGATATGTCATATTTTGTGTTTAAAAATGGTCCCGTTCGACAATCCTTAACGTACTGTTCATCGATGTGATTAAAATATAACCATTAATAGTCGTTAATGACCTGCTTCTGTTAGTTATATAAAAGTAGAAATTACGTACATATTAGCCATTTCATATAATCAGTCTGAATCAGAATGAATTATTAGGCAATACTAATCGTCAATTTTGATTATCGATATGGATTCAAGATGCTTAATAAGTACATATTCGTTGAAAATAGTAAATGGAGACTTTGTGTAATTTTCGAATATACTCGTTGCAGTTCAAAACCAGACCACTCGAGCCAATCGATGCTGCTCCAATTCTATAGAGTCGCATAGTGTGGCTAGTCCGCTGTATGTGCTATACAACGCACCAGATGCGACACAATAGAATGCAAGCGTCATCGATTGGTGTGATTGGTCTTGTTTTGCTTTGCACTGCAACGAGTATATTTTCATCTCACAATTATGTGCTCTCAGGTATTGTTTTGGTCATATCTCCATGAAGGATTATCCAATCATAATGAAGTATGTAATCGGAGACTACACTGTTTGATTACTATTATAATAGGCCGTCAAGTACTGTTTCGTTCATATCTTCGTAACGAAATGTCCGAACGAGATCAATAGCGTTCTATGGGAATGTTGTAGCTTCCATTTACCGTCAACAGAACTGAAATCGGTTCACAGATGGCTGAGAAACCGATGTGACATTATTTGTAACGCGCACACACACATACACACACATACACACACATACACACATACATACACACAGACATGTGCTCAGTTCGTCGAGCTGAGTCGAATGGTATATGACACCCGGCCCTGTGGGCCTCGGATAAAAAGTCGAGTTTTCAAGCGATCTTAACCCTTCTATTGATGTAAGAAGGGTGAAAACATAAATTTTTGTACAGCTCGGTTTGCGTAAACAGGGCTTTTCACTATTTTTTAGTACAAAAATAAATTTCAAACTCAACATTGTTCAAAATTGGCGCGTTAACTAATGATAAAAAACCGAAACACGAAAACTTTACAACTTTGATTTTGTATGATTTCTTCAAACAACAATAGCTGCTAACTATCGTTCCATTGAAAAAAATGTTCTGAAAGTTCATATACCATAATGGTACAAAAATAAATACTTAAGCAAATTTAGAATTTTTGGATCAAATATTTTCGAGGTTGGGCCTCATAATTTGGAAAACGGCTAAAGCCTGTACACATTAAATTTCAGACATCAAAATAATAGCCGCAAAAAATTAATGCACATAATTCAATAAAACCGATTATTTATTTCACAATAATAGAGTTATACATAAGAAACATTTGATTAAGTCGGTAATCTTTCTTTCTGTAAAATTCTTAAACTTTCTTGGTACACCCGCCATCAGGTTTCGTACGGTATCCTCGATACGCCCGCCGTTGCGATTCTTCGTCTTCTCCTAAAATCATAGGTACCATTAGCTTTCTTCTTAGTTTCAAGGAGTTTCCGCTTATCTAGAGCCCAGTACTTCTCTATTGGGCGAAGTTCTGGAGAATTTGGTAGATTGGCTGTTTTTGGTGTGTATTTGACCTCTTGTAATTCATACCATTTAAGAACAGATTCCGCATAGTGACAAGAGGCCAAATCAGGCCAAAACAGAGCTGAAAAGTCGTGGCTTATTGATAGTGCCGGTAGAGACAAAACTATTAGATTTTCGACCACAGCTGCATATGGCCTGCCAATTACTTCTTCGGGAGTTTGGACACCTTATTTGTCTGGAACTGCTCGGTCATGGCGTTCCTTTGCATTGCGGTATAAAAACCAAAATCCGGATGCTGTTTGAAGTCTGCTAGTACGTATGTTTCATCGTCCATTATGATAGAAGAAATTGTTTGCAAATAGTTGGTGTATATCTTCTTCGCACAAATTTTTCAGTGAAACTTTTCTTGTCATCACGGTTGGGCACCTTTTTCACTTTGTACACTTTCAGTATTTGCGCCTGCTTCGCTTTTTCTATGTATGATATCGACTTCTCAACGTTGCGAGCCACATTTTGGATAGAACGATTGAGATTTTTCTTAATAATGGCAACCACCCTCTTGTCCATTTGTCGGGAGCATACTTTTGCTGGTCAAACACAAAATACGGTACTTTGGCTGCTGTAAAATTACCAATAAATGCTTCTTTACTCGTAACTTACCAACCAGCAACCAAGCCTGACGAAAAAAATCTCCATAGTCCATATGATATCATTATTCATCTCTATTTACAATTTTCCTTTCTCCCACCGTAGGCTTCGTCGTTTCATGCTCGTGCGACAACGAACGATCTGCCACCTACATGGCCATGGGTAGTTTCCTGCCGATCGTGATGCTGTGCGGTATTATCTGGCCCATCGAAGGAATGCACCCGCTGGTGAAGATATTCTCCGTCTTCCTGCCACTGACCAAGTCCACCGAATCGCTCCGTTCGATCCTGCAGCGAGGCTGGCTCATCAGCAACCAGAACGTATGGATCGGATTTGCCTCGACCGGGATTTGGATCGTAATCTTCCTGACCATCAGTATATTGTTGCTCAAATTCAAGAAGGGCTAAGCCCTCGAGATCTTGCCCCCACCTAGGCTGTAGGGTACTATTGTTGAAGGCTTTCTAGGGTAAATTTTATCTTAATCTTTTAGCTAGGAATGAATGACAAGAGAAGGTGACAAACTTGTAAACATTTTACTAGGTAGTTCCAAAAATAATATTGTACTTCAGTACGGAATGGACTGATGAGTGGTAATTGTAACGATTTAATCGTGAACCCATTTAGGATAGGCAATATAGCTGCAGTGTACATAACCCAGACATTTTTTTTTTATTTATAAAAACAAACATTACTCACTGTTGGACACTTAAGGTCTGATTCCTCTTTTGCAAAAAAAAAATCTTATGTGATGGTCTATTACAGAGTTTCCGTTTTCGTGTTACCGAATATTATGCGTTCAGTGTAGCGCTAGTAAATAAAGTCAATAAATTCAACAAAGGCCCTCTATCATTCCTTGTAAAATTTAATCCCACCGGAAGCCATAACACGCATCGATTAAAGGCGTGATTAATTTCCTCATCTGCATCCGATAGGATTCTATTTAATTAGAGCCGTCGTTGTGCAACATTAGCACACTACTGATCCCTTGTGGATTGCCACCAAAGATGCTCGCTTTTGCTGCTGCTGGCCGATCACGGTCGATGTTTATGCAAATTCATTATCCTTACAATCATTTTCCATCCCCCCTCAAAACCCACCCACCCACCTTCCAACCGAGCAAACCAAGATCGCGGAATGACGATGCGCAAATTAGCGGTCAAGTGTGGCTCAATTTCCGCTAGATTTAATGTGTTGATACATCTTTCTTCGTCGCCACTATTAATTTACATCTGATTGAGTAATTGATTAATTGTAGCGTGGTAAATAGAGCGAGGCTAATGGCTTCTATCGCAGCTGCAGCATCAGCACCACTAGTGAAAAGCACGGCGTATTTAGCCAGCCTTGGGCCACCACTCGGAAGCACGAGAGACCGCTGGAAGCGAGAGCTAATCCAATAAATATTTCATAATCAGATACGTTCCTAGCCGAGAACATAAATCTCGTTGAGAATTTGCGAAAGCGCCGGGTGAAACTCAATTACTTGGATGATGGTTTTTGCGTTGGAATTTATGGTAGTGCCTTCGAACACATTCGGCGATTATTGGATTAGAACAATTTGAAGTTGAAGTCACAGGAACAAAAAAAAAGTGTCTTTCATGCAAGACAACACCCACCAATCGTGTTCCATAAAAAAAGATTTGCGCTGATTGGAAAAGCTTCATAAAACGAGGCAAATGAGCCCGCACCGATTGCGACACGGGCATTGGTTGAAGCAACGAACCTCGAATAGCGAGATATCGCACTTTTACAGTCCTAGAGAGCTTAGTCTCTATCAGTGCGAAAGTTCTTCTTACCAAGGCGAACTAGAGGGAAGTCGGCATTAGCGCTATAGCACACCAAATATGGTCTCCTGGGAGCTTTCGTTCATTGTCATCACCCCCGTTGCAGCCGGGTGATTTTAGTCCAGGTACACGTAATCCACTTAATGCTCTCTGAAATAACAATAAAATTGAAATTGATGGTACACAGTTTCGCTCACGATAGACGGTGCCGTTGGAGACTGATTTTCTCCTCCCAACGACTGACGCTCGCCCGGAATGATGACAGCAGTGGGACGGCAGACAGTCTACTTAGCACGCAGAAGTTTAGCAGCTCGATATTCCTTTCGATGCAGCAGCAAAAATCAAGAAAGACACTGAACGGAGTCTAATGCTATCAAGTGGAGTTGACACTGGTGTGTTAAGGTAGGAGATGAACGGTACTCCCTGCGGAGGTGAGTTCTGAACGATCACAATGTGGATGGCCATACTACTGTGAGGTAAAACTTAATGTTATGCTCTTTCCGGAAACCTAAAGGTTGTACTCGAAAAAAATGCAACACTTTCTTTTGGGTATAACTTTTTATAGCATGGGTAACAGCAAATAAAAAGTAGGCTCTGTCTTTGGCTAGACGTACTATTTTTTTCTTGCTGTAATTTTTACGGTTGTTTCTCGTATATTGAAACACATAAGATAGATTTAACTAATGACGATCTCCTGTTTTTTAAATATGGTAGAGAGGTGGTAAATGTACATTTTTTTTGCAAAACAGTGATCTGCCGAAAAATTTTGAGGCCCGCACACCACCAACACTTTATGTATACAGTTCGAGCGAACGCGAAAGATAGAAAACAGAAAAAGAAAAATTTCTCCCTATTTCTGCCGACAGTTTTGAACAGTTTAGAAATGGTTTGTGACTGTTTTTGATAGCTTGAATCAAAACGCACATATTTGGTAATTTTTAATTATGAGTTGCTAGTATCCATTCTTATGATTTGATTCCACATAATAAACACCAAATGTATGCAGTGATAAGCCAGCAATCAACAAAATTCTGAGCGACATAAATTTGTGTCGCAAAATTGTTTAAACCATCGGCTAGTGGCAGCAAAAGTGTTTCGTGTATATGAGATTTACTCCCTCGGCGGTTCACTTTAGTCGTAATAAAAAATGTCAGATATCAAAATGAAAATATCAAAATACAGTACATTTACCACCACTAGCTGTGATTATGTTCAACTAGTAATTAATGGGTGTACCGTTTAAAATCCGCACACACTCAAATAGCTCCAATTTTTTATCCGTTGCACAGATATAAAGAAACATTGAATTTTCTGCGTTATCTAATGCACATAAAGGAAATGCTAGGTTTGCCAGAAAATAATGGGATATTTCATGTACATTTAAGCCAGACAACGCCTGAATCCAGCCTGTTGTATGAAAGTTTGCCAATATTGTTGTATGGCAAATGAAAAGTTGCAAACAATTTCGTTGTTTACGCCTCCTTTAGCATAGATTTAAATGAGGGGATATTTACACCCTTGTTAAAAATAATTATTTTTTTCTGTGTGGCTAAAATTAATTGAAATTTTGCGTAGACATAGTTTGATGTGTCTTATTTACTCTCTATGAGTTGACTTCAACAGGTATGCAAAAGTTTTCGAAATGGCGATGAAATAATATCTTTACTTCTGATTTCAGTTTTATATACATATGCAGGGTTGCCACATTATTATTCGTTCCTATCTTTAATTTTTGCCAAAAAAAACTTGTTTATCTGTGTTTAACTGCAGAAAATCTAAGCCAGTCCCACAGGCGAGCCGCGAAAAGTTAAGAATCGCTAATTAAAGCGTTTCCCGTGAGGTAAAATCGTTCAAGGACACCGAAACGACCCAGCGGTGAGATGGCAGCGGATGAAAAGTGAAGACGACCGACCCCATAAACGCAAGGAAGGTGAGGGATTACTTTAAGCACTATCCAAACCATTTGGTTCGGGACGTGGCTGAAAATGTCAATTTTTCCGTCTGGTTCGTCCAGCAGACAATGAAGCGGGCTGGACTTTATGTTTTCAAGGTAAGAAGGGTCCTAACCGAATCAATAAACATAATACGGTGACCAAATCCCACGGCATCGAGCTATGCCGCACGTATCCAAACATCCGTTGTCTTGTAAAGAAAATCAAATCCGTTGATCAAAACTAACTTGCGAGCTTTGTTTCACGTACCCTTCTACAAATTGCAGATGTCTCTACCATGAGCATGAGCATCAGCATGATTGACCGCTCGAGGTTGCTACTCCCTTGTTGCCAGATCAGCTGTTATTACACAGAGAACCAACAGATGATGCTTGGGGCTAACATACATACATCTTCAATGTGTAAAAACTGGTGATACCAAACTAAGGCAATATGGCGCCGGTCCCGTCCGAATGCAGGTCAAGTAAGAAAAGAGTAGCAATATGTTGACGTGATACTCAATTTATTAGAAGCCGCGGAGTTCACTGCACTTCCACGAGAAATCACTGGGATTTTGGATAACAGGATTGGGAAAAAGCAGGGTTCGTTTTGGTTAACGATAAGCTGTCAAGTGAAATATTTTAAAATTAGTACCGATTTCCGATTCGGACCGATTCAAACCTACAGTAAGGATTCTATTGGGGTTACTCACAGAGTGTGATAGTGCTATTTCATAAGGAAAGTAAGGCAATTCATCTCTACGCCTGAGAGCGAACTTGGACCGATCTACACCAACAGTACGGATGCCACTGGAGTCACTTACACTTATTTTTTTCAAGAAAGGGTGGTCCGACGGGCATGGCGAACGAATAACTTGGATCAAAATTAGTTATTTACCTCACCACCAACCCATCTTACCCGGTGTACCACGACTTTTCTGGCTTACTCGATTACTTACGAAACAAACAAAAGGCAACCGAAACAATAGACAAAACGTTGCGCCCGATAACAACGTACTGCGGAACAAAGTGTCGACACTACCGATTCAACTGATGGTCGACGCAAACCTATCATTAAATTTTAGATGTTTCTACCGTGCATAAACAAAAGGGCCTTCCATTCTTGATACAACCGCTTTGAAATTCATGGTTTTTTTTATGTGTAGATTTGAAAAACAGTGCAAGACCAATTTTCTATGGGGCGCTATCCCAAGCATCACAGCTTATATTAAACAAGTTTAAAGTACTGTTAAATGACAAAAATAGGTTATAAATTTAGGTGTATAATACTTTATTTCATACTTTAATATGACGCAAAAAGCGCAAAAAGTGAAGCCTTATAAAACATAAAATGGAAAAAAATGATCCTCATACAAAAATATAATATCGCCAACCGTGGGATTTGAACTCTAGTCCTTGGCGTGATAGGTTTGTAGCTTCTTTGCTAAGCCAACTCAGATTGTTGAAAAGTGAACTCTGAGTATGTATGATATGCTTCCCGTTGGCTGTGAAACCACAATGTTCATCGTAAAGAGTAAAAAAAACACGTTTTGCAAAACAAGGTTGATGTAATGTAATTTCAACAGCAAATAGAACTGCCCATGAAATCTTGTCATGTTTATGTATCATAAATGTATGGAAACATGTTTTTAAGAACAATAATTAAGTAGTAAGCACTTGGAGCAGTGGAAAAAGTATTTTCAGCTCGACCGTTTGTCAGAGTGATATAGAATTCGAGAGTTACAAACCGCTCCAAACTTGACATGTTTTGCAATACGTTTATGATGCATTTATAATACAAACAATTATAAATCATTCTTAAAAGATGTTTCGTGTGTTACTTGGGATGTGAATGTGGCTTTCTTTTCAGTAATTTGATTTCAATTATGTCTAAAGAGAGAGAGAGAGATTTTTTCCTTAACTTCTTCATTTATATGTTACGCTCAATTTCGTTTGCTTTACGGAGCCGATAATTCCTTCTTCGTTTTCATGAAGTTTATTGACCTTTCTGTTTCAAGGACACAGCGATTACAAAAAAAATCAATCCATTATGTGTGTTTGAAAGACAAACGTGTGTAAGCTCTAATGCTACTACCCGAGCAAAGGATTATATCAAATTGATAACAAGTTCTACTACCAGGTTATCACTTTTTGATCACTGAATATGTTATCATTAAGGCTGAATAAACAGCAAAAATAACAGAATGAATAACAAAAAAATACTCCTCGAGTATCATAATAATAACTTATTTTGTTATCACTGCGAACAACTTGATAACAAATCCTGCATTGCAAGCAAATTTATTGAAATAGTAACAAATTGTGTTATCAATTTGAAATCAAATGCCCATGCTAATAACTGAAAAAAATATTCTGAATAAAAGCAAAATTTCTTGTTCAAATATGCTGGAATTATTTATAGTTTTACAATAAAACTTATAACGTTCATAAAAAATTCAAAATTCAGTTCAAAATTCACTGGTGGGGTATTATGTCCCATTCAATAAATATGCATTTTATCTTCAAGACTATAGCTTTGATTGAATGATACTTAATTAATTTTTACATAAAACAGCAGAACTCATAATTGTGTATAATAATAAAGCACTAAATACACCAAAATATGATCAAAATTTAAGAATTTGTCATGACTGTGCCTCACATGTAATTAACAATGTTATTAAAATAAGCTTTAACCATGCGTTTATATCGATTATAATAAATTCACTTCACATATATCAAACAAAACATAACTTCAAGATGGTATCAAAACTTCGCCATAATTCCACGTGTTTTCAGAATATTTAGACAAAACTGTGCAAAACTAAAACTGGGGCAGAACGCACCGTGGCGTTACATATGTCTACACGCTTAAAAAGCACCCAGTGGAGTGGTTAATGTGGAAGCCAACGTTGGATATAATTATGTAAACCTACCGTTGAGTATAAAAAATTACTTCTGGTAAAATTCTACCCAAAAGTAAGTAATTTGAACCCAGTGGTAGGTAAACATAATCATACCCAACGTTGGCTTCCCATATTTAACTGCTCCGTTGAGTACTTTATTCTAAGAGTATATATAATGAGGCGTTGGCAAGATATCGCAAGGTTTTGCTATAATACTATACCCCTTGGCTACTTGACTACAAAATAGAGCCAAAAGGATGGGGCGATGTTGCAACCTCCTCCCTTTACAACTCTTATGAGTAACTTTTTATATCCGTTTCATTACTTTTTAAAAGCGGTGCATGCTATCCCAATACTGTGGTGGAACATCTCCCAGTATTGTGGTGCATCTTATCCCAATTGTGGGATGCATATTGAGCAATGAAACAGGCGTTTTACTCCGGTGTCGTCTTTTGATCAAATCGGAAGAGGTTTGAAAAATCATGAAAAATCATCGTTTTGGATTTAAATTACATTTGATCTACAAACGAAAACGTAATGCACCATACTCAATAATGTCTTTCTAAATTTCAGCTTTCATTCCCTAGTAATTCACAAAGTCACTTGAATGGGGCGCTTTGTACCATCCTCCCCTACAGGAAGATTGTTTACACGGATTTAGAAATTTTCCTGTAAGATCGGTTTGAGATTAGGTGCTCTGCACTTATAACGATTGAAGTGAAATAGCCGAAAAACAGACACCAGTACTTATGCTTACATTATTTCCTGAATCTAATCGTACAGAATTCGGAAAAAGAAAATAACAAATTTCGTTTTAGCGGTTCGAATCTAAACACCTTGTAAACAAGGGAACTGAACTGTCAAAAAAGTAAGGTTAATACATTCCATGCAATGATCTATAGTGCGCCAATTAAAAGTAAAAGACACGCTAAGATGTGAATATCTAAAGAAAACGTTAAAAAATACCGGATTTGATCGTTACTTTTTACTGAAAATTGCGTATTTTTTGTAGTTTAATTTTACAGAATGCTTCAAAAAAGACAATTTAACATCTTTTTCATTCGGATTAGTATTGCAAATTATGCACATATTTTTTTCCTCTATTCAAAAAGAAGTATCAATGAAGTATGGAGGAATCCAAAAAAAGCTTAAGTGTGGTTTTACAACGTAGTTTGTCAAACAGCAATTGATAATAGCTTTCAGGCTATTTTTTAACTGTTTCGAATTGGTCAGTATCGTCATTTTTCCTTCAAATATTGGACATGAATAAATTATTCATTTGAAGATTAACAACAAAAATTATGAAGTTTTCGCTTAAAAAAGTATGGCGACCGCGTTGCTTCAGTGACCATAAATTGATTCTATTGTGGGTAAATAATAACAGCCTATATTGGAAAATGAACGCTTCCAAAATTTCAGTAAAAATTACTGTTTATCATCGTTTTATTATACACTAGGTTTTGGGCACTGAGTATTGTCCAAAAAAGCAATTTCAGGTAAAATAAATACCTAATTTTAGGTGTTCTCATCTGAGCGTGTAGGGCGCTATTCTATTCACGTCTTGCTAGCTTTCGGATATTTTTCAAGTGCTGAAAATTTAGGAGTGTTTTTATGATCACTGTTTTTGAATTATTCAATCTTTTGCTAGTAGTCAAAGTCTCGAGTGTATTTATGCTTCTATATATTATCTGTGAGAAGGTTAAAAATATCCACCATTGAACATTTAGGAAAAATAACAGTCGATGTAAATACGTTCAATTTATAATTTGTTCTAGGATTAATTCGATTTGACAGAACCATTGAGCCAAGATTAGAGGGGTACATTGACTTTACTTTGAAGCTGTCAAGTTGTTACCGGGTTGCCATCTACACGATCATTCAGTCACCCTATTATCAGTTCCCCTTATTGCATTCATGACCTAGGCAACGGCATTCGAAAGCTAAAAAACAACACCAACTCCAACTCCGTTCTGCGAATCGTCAACGGAGGCACATGCGTTAAAGATTTCCTTCTTAGGGAATCTAAAGAAACATATTTTTGAGCCTTAGCTCTTTCTTATTCACTGATCACTTAAGACTAACTACAATTCTGTCATGTGCTTAAAAGGAAAGTTCTTGATGCTATTGTAAGTCAATGGGAACAATGCGACTGTTTATGCTGAGATTCGCGAACGGATGAGATTTAAGCTGGGTGGTCTAATGACATCAGCATATCGGCGTGACGATAGTGAAAGCGATTGTTTAGACTAATCGATAATTGCGTCTGGCATCTGCCTTGTGGTTTGTTTGTGGGAATTATTGCGTCTAGGGTCTGTGTGATCGTCGGAGTTTGATGATTAGATCGCGTCGTTGCTAACTCATATTGCTATCATTCTGTCTCAGAATTTTCTCGATTTTCGGCAAGACACGATACTCGATTCACAAAACTTTTTTGAACGTCAGTTAACCTTTCCGACACCAAATTTCTCACACAACATTCTCACACAAGCTACGAGCCAGCAAAGTCTTCCTGCAAAAATAACATAATGCAAAAAGATACACGACTCTTGCGATTCACATAAGACACGAATAGCGCTGCCTGGTGAGCAAAACTCCAACTAGTACACTGTTAATATGATGCATGTGAACGGCAATCTCAACGTCAAACTCAATTAACAGTTACATCTTCTTCTTATCTTATACACGCTCATCCGGATTTACTCTAAATTGAGTAAAGGTAAACCAAAAATCATAAAAAATGGAAGAACTCAAAATTAGGTAAACCCAAATTTGGGTTAACCTACAATTTATTTTGTTTTGAGTTAATTGTACCCATTATTATAAAAATGTAGTTTTTATGGAAATTGTGTAATATATTGAAATAAAAAAATACCGCAGGCTGCTATATTTTGGCTTTTTATTTTTATGCTTCGGAAAAAAAAGTTTGTCAACTCTGATGTTTCAGTTTCAAGTTCACTTGTAATTAAAGTTGATTAAAAATCGAATTACTCAAAATATTTTTTTACCTACCAATATTGGGCTGGAGATGGAAAGACACGTTCATCCTTTCATTCATTTAAAAATTCTTTTAAAAATACATACATGCACACACACACACACACACACACACACACACACACACACACACACACACACACATAAACATAGAGCGAGCAAGTTGGCCAGATAGTAGCCCAATCCCTGCACGTCACCCGCAAGTGAAATCAACGAGGGGTAGTTCTCCTCCAGCAGTTGATCCTCGACAATACTCAGCACGGTGTCCAGAACCCGGTGGTGGTGCGCATCGCTTGCGCATTCCGGGGATTCCTTGGCCGTGTGTCCGATCAGCTCGAACAAGCTCTGCTGGTAAGCTTTCACTGATCGAACAAATCGAATTTTGGTGAATGGATTTTTTTATATTTAATAGAAAATAGAACAAAAACTATAATACCTTTCAATTTGCGGTACGTTACCGTTTCCACTGCCGCTGCAATCTGCTCCATTACCTGAATGATCGTTTTCAAATATGAATTTATTAAATTTTACAACTCACTTGGAAAAATGGCGACTGATGCAGACGAGTATTCACTATAGTCTAATAACCTAATAAAGGATTGAACCAAATTTATGAAGAACTGAGTAAAATTTACCCACTTTCATAGATCGCTTTACCCATGGTTTGACGTTTCAGCTTGTTCTATGAAAATCAAGGACCTGGCGAAAAGTCATTTTGCTGTAGCCAACATCCTTAACATCCAAACATCAAAAGATTCATAGTTTTTAAACAATACTGGGGCTCGTACCCGTAGTAACAAACGTCAGACGGGCCTTATTCAAATAAGGCCCGTGATATGTTGCATACTGTCAAACGCTAGTAGCAAGGATAGGGTTGCCAGGCCCCTGATGAAAATGGTTGCAAGTTACTCAATATTGGGTAAATCCGAATGAGCGTGTATACTAAAGACACAAAATTTCCGTGAAAAATCTACGATATTTTTTCAAATAGGCTTATCTGCTTCGATCGATTTCCTTCAAAGGCTTTCTTTTTCCGTCAATATATCAGCTACAAAAACATTTTTTTTAATATCTTAAAGTTAAACAAATTTTGTTATCAAAGTTTGTGGCCTCTTTTAAACGTAATAGGTTGAAATTGCTGTGGTTTTAAGAAGAGAAAGCCGATGACGAAAAGCCTTGATGGATTTTATAGGCCCGTTTAAAAAACTGTCTAGAAATAAAATCATTCAGAAGCAAGATCAATCTCCCCGAAAATTTCATCCGTCCTTTTACATTCTGTTGCTCTTTCGTACTATGTCCGATCAATGTCTTCATGCAATAATCCAAGCTTTAATTTCAATAATAACATTATACTGCTTTTAATAATTTCCCAAAAAAAAACAGCTGTTGGATGATGGTGTTTGTTTATATATGTACGACCACCAAAATGGAATTAAATTTGAGTTGTTTTCCA
>JASCZW010013339.1:0-25919 GCA_034211315.2 Aedes japonicus
TGATGAAATAAACCGAGTTTTCATTCCAAAATTACGAATTTTACAAAAAATCAAGATTTTCTATTTTGAAAACATGAATTTCAGCTCACGCACCCTTTGAATGTTGGGGCTTGGATTTTATGAAATAAACCTCAGTGAATACATTCGTTATCACAGATTTTTTGTAACGTAAGATTAATGAAATAACTGGATTTCATACACAAAATTAGAATTTTCATAAAAATCAAGATTTTCTATTTTGAAAACATGAATTTCAGGTCCGCCCTTTCGAATGCTGGGCTTGGTTGTGAATGGACCTCCTGAATCCATTCGTAGAACACAGATTTTTCATAACACGTAAGATTGATGAAATAAACCGGGTTTTCATTCTCAAAATTACAGATTTTCATGAAAATCAAGATTTCCCATCAGCCAGTCGGTCAGTCAGGTCAGTCAGTCAGTCAGTCAGCCAGTCAGTCAGTCAGAGCTGTCAGTCAATCAGTCAGTCAGTCAGTCAGTCAGTCATTTAGTTGAAATTTTCTCATATGTTTCAACTTAAATTCACTTTGTTTTCTTTTTCCCTTTATAGTTCTCCAAAGGTGTTTGCCTCGTAGCATCCAGCAGATGATCCGCTAGCATCGCTGGGCTCCATTTGCCAGCAAAGTTCTTTTCAGTCCGTGCGATATCTTGATGAAATCGTTCTCCATGTTCATCTGAGACGGCTCCCATATTCTCTGGGAAGAAGTCAGATGAGAATGCAAAAAGTGCAATTTAAGTGACATATTACATCCTAGTGCAGCATACGAATCAACCAGCTTTTGAACGATGTGTACATAATCCGGAGACTTTTCATTTCCCAAGAAGTGACCACAAACCTCTTTGGAACGCATCCCATGCACGTAACTCTGTCGCATTAAGAGTTTGCTGAAAATTGTCGTCTTTAAGGAGTTTTCCAATTTGAGGGCAAACAAGTACTCCTTCTTTCACCTTGGCTTGCTCAATCTCGGAAACTTTTTCCTCAAAAAACAATATGGTTCTCCTTGAATATCACGGTTTTTGACAAAATTTTTGATCATCCCAAGCTTAATATGTAGCGGAGGTAGTAAAATTTTGTCCCTGTCGACAAGAGGCAGATTTGACACATTTTTCCTTCCCAGGTACCATCTCGGTACGTGCTGGCCAATGCTGCTGGTGGTAATGCTTTATCCCTCGCACGACTGTCCCATTCGCAGAGAAACAACAATGCTTTGTGTAGCCTCCTTGAAGCCCAGTGAGCAATGCCACTACCTTAAGGTCTGCACAGAGATTCCACTGGTGTTCCGAATATTTGATCTTTTCCAAAAGTGTTTTTATGTTCTCATAAGTTTTCTTCATGTGAGCTGCAAATACAACTGGCACTGAAGAATACTTATTTCCATTGTGCAGTAACACTGCCTTCAAGCTTTGCTTGAGGCGTCGATGAAAGAGCCTCCAGTCAGTTGCGTGATACTCTAACTGTAGCTCTTCCATTAAACCTTCGATGTTGTTGCAAAGACAACATCACCGTCCATCGAAAAATATTTAATGTTATCTGAATGTCTCTTCCTATAAGATGACACCTTTACATCTTTTTCAGGGACATTCCACTGCTTAAGCATTGAAGCTAGCAGCTGCGCTTTGGTCTTGGGTAGCTTAAAATCTCGAATCAAATCGTTCAGCTCCTCTTGGGTTATAACATGCGGTTCCTCAGACTCCGAAGGTAAAAAATCTTGGATCATCCTGAAAGCTTTTCTAGATTCGCCTGGTTCCGAATCCAACTCATCAGCACGTCCAGCAATATTTGGAGATATTGGAACTGGCATTGCTTCGGAGTGCAATGTTGGCCTTGATGGGTATTCGATTTTATGCTTCAAAGCTTTGGAAAATCCATGAATTTTTGTCAAACAAAAGTAGCAATCGCTCATGTGATTGGTTGGATTAGTCCACACCATAGGTTTGGCAAAGGTAAGCCTTTGTGCATACCTTTCATCCAACCAAGCAATGTTCGGTAGCATGAGCAACAGGAGTATGTTGGAACCCATGGAAACTCACGATTTGGAAGCTCCTTGTCAAAATACAGCTGATATGCTGTCTCTAAAAAAGGTGTAAACCCCTTTCTCTGTTCCTTCAATATCACGTCTCCACAAATGCAACAAAATTTTTGCGGATCGTTCAGACAAATTCGCGACATTTTTACAAAAAATAAAAAAAAGCGTCCGTAACACTCAAATAGCTAGCTTTGAATGAATAAAAAATGATTTTGCAAGACTGAAGAGAGTCAACATGAGCATTAATTGACGCCAAAGCAAGACAGCAGTAATGACACAAATTTTGTGCCGCAAATACGCCAATAGACCTTTTCGACATTTAATCGTCTTTCTTTGTTTAACATGCGGGGATAAAATACACGGTTAGGTTTCCCACAACTTCGTTGACTTCTCACTTGCACTGCTTCGATTCAAATCTTGCAGTAGTGTGCGCAAATTAAACGTCAAAAAGCTCTATAAAATGCCGCATTAAGCAACGTGCTTGAGGATTCTTGCTTTCTTTTTTAACATATCTTTCCTTATTCTTTCGAGCAATAGTGACTAACACAGAGTCTTTTGTCTCTGTCTATTCTTTTGTTTTTTGAGTGTTGGTGTGTTTTAATGCTGTCTTGCTCACTACTATCCTAACTTAAAAATACGGCACTGCTGAATAGAGTATTTAATATGGCGTTTCTGAAGGAGCTCTGTGCAGCTGACTTTTGAATTAATGAATGAACTTTGAAGGTCTTCAGTTCCCAAACTACTGTAAGAAGCAACATCAATATACTCAATAAACTCAAAGAGCTACAGCTAAAGGGATCGTTCATAAATTACGTTATGCTTTGAAAGGGAGGTGGGGAGGGGTTTAAAAGTGACGATGCATACAATTTTTTTACAAAATCCATACAAAAAATGTGATAAAGAAAGGAGGGGGTCAAAAATCTGTATTTTTGAGCGACGTAATTAATGGACGGGTCTTGATTTTTATGAAAACTCGTAATTTTGTGAATGAAATCCCGGTTTTTTCATTAATCTTACGTGTTACGAAAAATCTGTGATAACGAATGGATTCAGGGAGGTCCATTTTCATAAAATCAAACCCAACATTCAAAGGGCGGAGCGAAAATTCATGTTTTCAAAATAGGAAATCTCGATTTTAATGAAAATTCGTAATTTTGTGAATGAAAACCCGGTTTTTTTCTTCAATCTTACGTGTTACGAAAAATCTGTGTTCACGAATGGATTCAGGGAGGTCCATTCCATAAAATCCAAGTCCAACTTGCAAAGGGCAGAGCTAATATTCTGGTTGTTGCTTAAGTAGATCATATTACTACGGAAGTACGTGTTTTGTGAGTTTAAACATTTTTCTCAAAAACTGGACGTGTTACAGCATTTCTGAGCCCATATTTGGATTCAGCGTAGCAAAATCTATAAAATCCAACCAGAAATGCCAACGGGAAGCGAAAAAAGTTCCGATTTTGCCGACTAGTGGTACCAATCACCCTGTATAATGTTAAATGGACATGGAAAATTTAAAACTCGAGATTGACAATGTTATAGCTCAATAAAACGTAATTCTATTAAATTTTTCAAAATCGCCCAATAGAAGCTACAGTACACACTTAGAAAATTTTACAGTATTCGGTAATTTTTTACCGAACTTGACAGGATTTAGGTGAAATTTTGAAGTACTCCGGTACAAAAATTACCGGAACTTGTCAAATTTTACCGAAGTCCGTTAAATCGGATTACCGAACTGTTCAGCTGTTGAAAGTTCGGTAAAAAATTACCGAATACTGTAAAAGTTTCTAAGTGTGTAGGCAACTTTTGATAAAAAAGAAAAATCAAGCTGAACAACATTATAATTTTATAAACAATCTTTTCGCACAAAATGAGCACAAGCTAACTTTTTCTGAGGTTAATTTCTATGTCAAAGGTGTTCGACAGTGTGGTGTCAAGACCGTTCGACCCAGAGGAAATACCTTATCAGAAGAATAATAGTTAAGGAATAATGCTGATTTCATCTATTGTTGAATCGCTCTGAAATAAACGTTTTGTTCAGTCTTTGATCACATCCCAAGTTAACCACTTGTTTCTCTTTTATGGTGACACATCAACTGGCGACGAGTGATGGAAATTTTAGAAACTAGCATTCAATAAGTGATTTATTAAAAATAAACAATAGCTAATAGAGCTCATAATAATATAGTGATCTAATAGTACTTATGATAAAGTGATTTTATAGTGCTGCAAGTTTACCAAATTTGAAACGGTCATTGAGAAACGATAAATCGTACTGCTAGTGCGTGCGTTTCTGAAGAAAAAAAATAAGCCTAACAGTGAAAACGTCCAAGAAGCAGTTTTTTTAAATTGAATATAGTATTCTTAAATTGCAAATAAAAACCTTAAATCTGGCGGGAACTATCTGATAAATATGCCATCTTTATAGTGCAGTGCTATTGTTTAATTTTGAGAAGATTTTTGAAAAAAAACCACCTCAGTGTTCATCTATACGGTTGTAAAATTTGTAATACGATCTGAGTACTAATTTGTACTTTGTATTGAATTTGTAGTTGTTGTTGCTGCTGGTGTGAGTGAGGTATCTAGGTTGTAGTTGACTGAGTTATTGCAAAATGAGCACATTTATTGGTAACATTGAGGCTTACGTGCCTGGTAGCTCTTTCTCCAACTATGCTGAAAGGCTGAAATTTGCATTTGATTTCAACAATTTAAGTGAAGATAAAAGAATGTCTTGCTTTATTACTGTGGCCGGAGACCATGTTTTTGATGAATTGAAGTTGTTATATCCTGGCGTTGAAATAGCTACTTTAAATTATCAACAAATTATTCCAAAATTAAAGGAAAGATTTGACAAAACAGATTCAGTTTTGATTCAGCATTATAAATTTTACACTCGTGTCCAAGGTTTCGGTGAATCGGCTGAGGATTTTATATTGACACTAGATTGCAAGCCCAGCAGTGCGATTTTGGAACATTCAAAGATAAACCTGTGCGTGATCGTCTTATAATAAGAATCTACGATAAATCCCTGCAACAGAAACTCTTGGACGAAGATGAGTTGACACTGGAAAAAGCAGAGCAGTTAGTGAAAAATTATGAATTAACGGTTAAGTGGAAGAATTTGCACAACTCTGACGAGGCAGCACATCTACGATCTCGAGCACCCAGTGAACAGTCAGCAGAAGAGTGAGTGCTATTCAGAGATTAGGTGCGCATCAAATGAATCGTGTGTATGTAGGCCGAGATGTGGATAAACGTGAACGTAGAGTAAGTACCGATCGTGGTTCGCGCTACAATTCATTTTCACTAGGATATTCTCAGTATCGTGGCAACAATAGCAAACAACACATTTTGTGTAGCTATTGTAAAAAACAGGGCCATGTTCATCGTTTCTGCTACAAATTGAAAAACAACCGTAATTCTGTTAAGTTTTTGGATGATTGTATAGAGGAATCTACGGGAAATGAATATTTTAAAACCCTGGGCAGACGGCTACACAATGCGTCAGAGTCTGATGGAGATGATACCGACTATCGTTGCATGTCTGTTGCGCCCGATTCTAAGGTAAATAAAGCGTGTTTAGTCGACTGTTTTGTTAATGGAGGAGGATTGACCCTGGAAGTGGATACTGGTTCTGCAGTATCAGTTGTCGGTAAAAGCGTTTTTGTAAGAAATTTAAGGGTCTGTTTTTAAAGCGATGCGATCGCCGTTTAGCCGTTGTTGATGGTAAAAAATTGCAATTATTAGGCAAGGCAAAATGTATAGTTGAGTTAAATGGCATAAAAGCAAAATGTGATATATATGTTTTGGACACTCAACACAATTTTATTCCATTGATGGGACGAGAGTGGATCAATATATTTTTTGATGGGTGGATGAATTTTTTCTCCTGCAACTCAAAGATTAATGCGGTTTCCTTTAACAGTTCCATAAACACCGACAATGTGATTGGTGAAATTCAATCAAAATTTGGTTCTGTATTTGATAATGATTTAACCAAGCCAATTAAGGGATATGAAGCTGACATTATATTGAAAGATGGTCCTCCAATATTTAAAAAGCCTACTCTGTACCACTTCGGCTACGCGAAAAGGTATGCGATCATTTGGATTCGCTAGAAAGAGATGGAATAATAACACCAATAAACACCAGCGAATGGGCTTCGCCAGTTATGGCAGTAATCAAACGTGATGGTGATATTCGCCTTGTAATCGATTGTAAAGTATCGATTAATCAAAGTATAATTCCAGATGTTTACCCATTACCTTTAGCTCAAGACATTTTTGCTACCCTTGCAGGCAGTGAAGTATTTTGCTCGTTAGATTTAGCAGGAGCGTACACTCAAGTGCAATTATCACAGCGCTCTAAGGAATTTATGACGATAAATTCGGTTAAAGGTTTGTATACTTACAATCGTTTGCCGCAAGGGGCAGCCTCTTCGGCATCTATATTTCAAAAAATAATGGACCAAGTTCTAAAAGGTGTAGAAGGAGTTACGTGCTATTTGGACGATGTGCTTATTGCATGTGAAACTATTGAAAATTGTGTAAAATCCTTGTATTAAGTTTTAACACGACTTGACGCTGCTAACATAAAAGTAAATTTAAAAAAATGTAAATTTTTTGTTAATAGTCTTTCATTTCTTGGACATGTAATTAGTGATAAAGGATTTTCTCCTTCAACGGATAAAATCAAAACAATTCAAAACGCGAAAACACCCGAGAACACCACTCAGTTGAAAGCTTTTCTTGGATTGGTTAATTTTTATAACAAATTTATACCGAATTTATCTGCAAAACTTAGTTGCTTGCATAAGCTTTTGAAGAAGAACACACAATTTATTTGGAGTGTAGAATGTAGTGAAGCATTCGAAAAATGCAAGAGATATCTTTCTAAGCCTCAAGTATTAGAATATTTTGACCCAAAAAAGCCTTTAGTTGTGGTATCCGACGCTTGTAACTATGGGTTAGGAGGAGTATTAGCCCATATAGTAAATGGCGAAGAAAAACCCTTACGTTTCACCTCTTTCACCCTAAACAAATCTCAGCAAAAATACCCTATTTTGCATTTGGAGGCTCTTGCTGTGGTCAGTGTAGTAAAAAAATTTCATACTTATTTGTATGGACAACATTTTATCATATACACTGATCACAAACCACTTGTGGGAGTGTTTAGCAAAAATAGAATAAATCCATTAGTTGTCACGAGGCTACAAAGATATCAAATGGAGCTTTCAAGATATGACTGCGAGATACGATACAGGCCTTCTAGTAAAATGGGCAACGCTGACTTCTGTTCCCGCTTCCCTCTTCCAGAATCAGTGCCTGATCAAATAGATGAAAACTATGTAAATAGTCTCAACTTTTCTATCGAAATGCCTTTGGATCATAATTTAGTAGCTAAAGAAACAGCTATGGATCCATCTTTAAACCAAATTATTACCTATCATGAAAAAGGATGGCCTGAAAGAGTAAGTCGCGAATTAAGAAATGTTCATGCCAATCATGCTGATTTGGAAATTTACAACGGGTGCCTTTTTTTCAAAACAGAGTCGTGATACCCAAAACAATGCAAAGCAAAATACTTCAATTACTTCATAGCAATCATGGTGGCATTGTTAAATTGAAACAACTGGCTCGGCGAACTGCTCGGTATCAATAGCGATATTGAGAAATTTGTTAAATGTTGTGAAATATGTACCCGTATGAATATTGTACCGAAAGCAAAAACATATTCTCCGTGGCTACCTACTAAGCGTCCATTTAGTAGGTTGCATGCAGATTTTTTGTTTTAAAAGGTAAAACTTATTTACTAATCATAGACAGTTTTTCTAAGTGGTTGGAATTGGAATACATGCCTCACGGACGACATGTTCAAAAGTTTTGAAAAAAATAGCAAGCATGTTTACCCGGTTCGGGCTACCGGATGTATTTGTAACTGATGGGGCCCACCTTCTAATGCAACTGAATTTAGACAATTTATGGAGAGACAAGGAATTAAAGTATTGAAAAGCCCCCTTATCACCCGCAAAGCAATGGGCAAGCAGAGCGTGCTGTGCGTTTGGTAAAAGAAGTTTTAAAAAAGTTTCTAATGGAACCCGAGATAAGTCGTTTGGATGTTGAAATGCAATTGAACGGGTTTTTGATAAATTACCGGAATAGTTGTCTTACAAAGGATGAATGTTTACCTTCGGAAAAAAATATTTTCCTATAGACCAAAAGTCTTGTTGGATCTGCTTGATCCTAAAAAGAGTTACAAAGAACAATTGGTTCAACCTCAACAGGATTCGATTATAAATACGAATCAGTCAAATAATTTGGTGGACCCGTTCGATAAAGTCATAAAAGGAGACAAAATCTGGTATAAAAATGCTCGACCTCGAGAAGGGGAGAGGTGGCTGGAAGCCAAGTTTGTGTGTAGACTATCTAGAAATATGTTTCAGATTTGCATTGGAAATATAGTAACCACTGCGCATCGAAATCAACTCAAAATTAATACAAGTTGGCGTAGGAAAAGCAAGTTACTGATCAAACAGAATGTTCCGAAACGAAAACGAGAAGATGACAGTGATAGCAATAGTGACGACGAATCCGACTTCTTCGGATTCCCAGAGGGTCCATCCTCCTTCGAACGTTTTCCAGGAAAAAATAGACCCGAAGATCCTTATCAGTAGATTACTTCCATTACAGGTCCTCGACGATCAGAAAGATTGAAGGTGCGCAAGGTAAAATGAGTCAGCAAATCAAATGAATATTGCCGTTGACGTTCAAGATTTTGTATGAATGAAGTGTATTAAGATAAGTAGATTAAGATGAAAGATTAAGAAATGTTAAGATGAATTTGTATGTATTGAATAACTTATGGGTGAAGGACTGTGGTGTCAAGACCATTCGACCCAAGAGGAAATACCTTATCAGAAGAATAATAGTTAAGGAATAATGCTGATTTCATCTATTGTTGAATCGCTCTGAAATAAACGTTTTGTTCAGTCTTTGATCACATCCCAAGTTAACCACTTGTTTCTCTTTTATGGTGACACATCAGACAGAAATATAGTTACATTTCACTAATTGTGAATGAGAAACTAGTGCACGCAAAGAATCAAATTTCAAGCATTAGTAAAGAGTCACCCACGACTGATACGTTGCGGATGCGTTGACGTAAATTTGACAGAAAACCTATGGGAAAACTGTCAAATTCACGCAAACGCATCCGCAACGTATCAATTGTGGGTGACTCTAACAGTGGGTTTGATATTTTTGTTTTATGTAAAACCAAAACCAAACGAAGAAAATGGCTAAGGTGGACATCAAATTAGGAACCAGTCTAATACAGACATACGATGGTTCCCCAGAGCATCTATGATGCATTTCTTGATGCCGTTACTCTTAAGATACGGTAGATTCTGATTTCGTTCAAGCTACTGCTGCAGCAAAAACAGCAGCGAACGCCACCGTAACTAAATTTGTAAAAACGCGACTCACGGGAGTGGCACGTCAAGTGATTGCAGATCTTTATGAACTGCAAGAGATTTTGGATGCAATTAAAATTCATTGAGCTTCCAAAATCACGTCAGAAACTATAACAGCTAGAATAAAAGCCCTTAGACAAGAGGATTCTGCTGAGTCATTTTTGCAATAATATTGAAACTCTAACTGCGATTGGCCACACTGCCATGGAAGAGTATAATTGAATTATGTTGGGGAGAAAATGTGTATTTTTGAGCATAGAAAGCGCAATAAAAATTAAGAAATGAGGTGAAGTGTATTAGCGCTGAAGGCAATGCAACTGTGGATAGTGGAAGGAAGAAAATTATTGTAGTGTAATGCTTGTAAAAGCCCTGTGAATTCCGCTGAAGCGCTCTCTATCGCTAATCATCGAAAATTGCTTCAGGAAAGAAAAAGTGTATGTGTTGTAGTGGTGAATGATGGTTTGACGTGCGATGTTTTGACCTATTTCATTCTGCTTTTGATTTACCGTTCGGATCCGGCAAACGAATCATTGAAGGCTAATAACAGTCAAAAAGTGCATTTGTGGATTAACCTTTTTCTCTAGCTGAGCATCCGCAACTACATTTCCCAATCCCTTCTGGAAGTCAAGCGAAATTTTTGTCCCATGCGTTTCATCCGCCGCTGCATATTCGCTGTCAGTAAAATGAAATCGCCCTCATCAGGAGTAGTGGTGTGATTACAACATGACAGGCAGTTCAACGTGACGCGGCACAACAGTTTGTACACGGGTGGTAATGGTAAGGTTCCGTTGCCTGCTGCTCTGTTGCTTCGAGGATCTCGGTAAGTCTGGATCTGATGAAAGTACGACACAGGAATGAAAGCAGGTGAAGGAAAAATAAATCTGGTAAGTGGCTGAAGAAATCCAATTGGAATGGATACGAATCCTATAAGCATCGGCTGGTATGCTCTGCGATGAAAATTCTAATCATATGGCTTGTGTGTATGTGTGTGTGTGAGCACATTCGATGTTAGCTTAATTTTTCAACGAAATGAAACACAGCAGGCTGTTCATTAACTGTTGCTATAGCAACTACCGTTACGAAAAGCATGATGGAAATCAAAGAACCAATGTTGCCAGTTTATTATTATTATTATTTATTATTTATTATTTATGATTTATGATTAATGATTTATGATTAATGATTAACGATTAATGATTAATGATTAATGATTAATGATTAATGATTAATGATTAATGATCAATGATTAATGATTAATGATTAATGATTAATGATTAATGATTAATGATTAATGATTAATGATTAATGATTAATGATTAATGATTAATGATAAATGATAAATGATAAATGATAAATGATAAATGATAAATGATAAATGATAAATGATAAATGATAAATGATAAATGATAAATGATAAATGATAAATGATAAATGATAAATGATAAATGATAAATGATAAATGATACAGTGATACCTCGATATAAAGCAACCTCGATATAAAGCAACTTCGATATAACGTAACTCGATATAACGTAATTTTTACCTCGATATAAGGCAACTTTTTAAAAAGTGTGAGAATTACAAAAAAAATCAATTTTGAAAAGATATATAGTGTCATTAAATAATTTTAAAATTGTTTGGACATGTTTTCATCTTTTTCTCCTCATTAACCAGTAAAAAAATATTTTTTTTTTCAATACAAGTGGAATAATGTTTACCAATAAAACATCACCTTTGCTCTCTTATACTATTTTACTGAAGGTAGCACAAATAATTCTAATTACCAGTTTTTGGATTCAATACTTGGGCGGCAACACACTCGTGTATATAGTGTATTTTAAATATAGTTTCATCTTTATTTCATCATAGGGGCTGTAATCATATTTTTTATTTACAAGACAAACGCCATATCACCAATCGGAAAATATAGTTTAAATATTATTAGAGAGGCTTGAAACTAATTAGAATTCTTTCGTCTCTAATCGGAATTTATCACAGTCCTTGTACTACCAAATCATAGCCGAGTTATTGGGATTTGTCTTGCTAATTCACTATCAAATTCATCCTAAAAAATCTATACAAACATGAATAGTGACAGGATCTTCTTATGCGTGTTTATACTGATTTATCCAACAATTTCAAGATTAACGTAGTCCGGATTGTTTTAGTCGTTGGGTTCTTGAATGTTAGGAATAGACCTTTCTTGTCAAAATTTGTTCCGCACTTTTCATCGAAAATCGATAAAATGAACAACAAAAGTTTCCTTCACCATCCCAGCTCTATGCGCCAGTGCACGCTTTAAAAGTTTTGACTTTTAATGTGAGCCATGTTTTCAAATTTTCTGTGAGAGTGAGCGAAACAGCACCTACATAATTATCCATCCATCCATCCTCAAGGAAAGGGTTACTTTCATGCCATGCAGCAACAAGGATGGCACACTGAAACTTCCATTAATGATAATTGGGAAATCACACAAACCAAGGGCGTTCAAAAACATTAAGGAGCTTCCAGCATACTACAGAGCATCCAAGAACGCTTGGATGACTAAAGCTCTATTCAAAGAATGGTTTTTCGAACAATTTGTCCCGCAAGTCTCTAATTTTCTTGAACGATCTGGATTTCCGATCACCGCCGCTCTTGTATTGGATAATTGCTCAGCGCATTTTAACGCTGATGAGTTGAAACCGAAGATGGGTTGATCTTTATTATTTTTTTGCCACCCAATACAACTGCAGTTATTCAACCCATGGACCAGATGATCAAGACCCAGTAGAGAAACCTAATGATGCGAGAAATTCAAGCTCGAGGAGGGAGTTCGATGAAACCGTTAAAAAGATCAATGTCAAGGATGCGGTCTTTTGGGTTGCCCAAGCATGGGAGTTAGTTCCCGCAGAAGCAATTCGCAAGTCGTGGAACTTACTCTACAATCCACGTGAAATTGAGGATGAGGATGATCTGCCACTATCTGTAGTTAGAAAGAAACTTATGGATATTACGGAAAGGATTGCATTGTCAGAAGAAATTGACGAGGAAGATGCTGAGTACGCAACGTTGGATGACGATGAAATCGTCACAAGTGTTCTTAATCTTTGTCAATGTGCAAATAAAATGCTAGAGAGCAAAGAACAGATAGTTAGTTTTCTTTATTTTTGTGCTTTATGAGAACGTATTTTAGCCACAAAGCTAAGTAACAAAAATATAGTATTGTATACGCACACGTAGGCCGACATTAGGGCGTTTCCCCTATATTAAGTGGATCGTAAACACTGAACTGTTGTGAAAATACCAGGGTACATACATTGAAGTGTAATGGAATTAGTTAGTTGATAATTCTTTCTGTGGAATTTTGTTTAATTCAGAAAAAAATAATTAAAAAAAAAAATTTCCATGGAAAAGGCTCAATGACTCTGTTAGGTGATCGACAATGAGTTCTGCGCTATTTTTGAGTAAATATAAAACAGATTGATTCATTAATATAAAAAAATTTATTTGCTTCGATATAACGTAACTTCGATATAACGTAACGAAACAAAAAATTAAGTTGCCTTATATCGAGGTATACCTGTAAATGATAAATGATAAATGATAAATGATAAATGATAAATGATAAATGATAAATGATAAATGATAAATGATAAATGATAAATGATAAATGATAAATGATAAATGACAAATGATGAACGATAAATGATAAATGATAAATGATAAATGATAAATGATAAATGATAAATGATAAATGATAAATGATAAATGATAAATGATCAATGATAAATATGTAAATGATAAATGATATATGATAAATGCTAAACGATAAATGATAAACGATAAATGATAAATGATAAATGATAAATGATAAATGATAAATGATAAATGATAAATGATAAATGATAAATGATAAATGATAAATGATAAATGATAAATGATAAATGATAAATGATAAATGATAAATGATAAATGATAAATGATAAATGATAAATGATAAATGATAAATGATAAATGATTAATGATTAATGATTAATGATTAATGATTAATGATTAATGATAAATGATTAATGATTAATAATTAATAATTAATAATTAATAATTAATAATTAATAATTAATAATTAATAATTAATAATTAATAATTAATAATTAATAATTAATAATTAATAATTAATAATTAATAATTAATAATTAATCATTAATGATTAATGATTAATGATATTATATAATTTATAATTATATAATTATATAATTTATAATTAATAATTAATAATTAATAATTAATATTATTTATTATATTATTAATTTATTATTTATTAATTATTATATATTATATTATTATATTATAATTAATTATTATATTAATTTATAATTATTATATATTATATATTATATTATTTATTATTTAATAATTTATTATTTATTATTTATTATTTATTATTTATTATTTATTATGTATTATATATTATATATTATTTATTATTTATTATTTATTATTTATTAATTTAATATATTATATTATTTAATTAATATATAATATTTAATATTTAATATTTATTATTTATTATTTATTATTTATTATTTATTATTAATTATTTAATTATATATTATTAATTATTAATTATATAATATATAATATTATATTAATTATAAATTATATAATTATATAATTATAAATATAATTAAATTATAATTATAATATAAATAATAAATAATAATTATAATATAATAATAAATAATTTATAATAAATAATATAATATATAAATAATAAATAATAAATAATAAATAATAAATAATAAATAATAAATAATAAATAATAAATAATAAATAATAATAATTAATAAATAATAAATTAATAATTAATAAATAATGAATAATAAATAATAAATCATAAATCATAAATCATAAATCATAAATCATAAATCATAAATAATTAATAATTAATAATTAATAATTAATAATTAATAATTAATAATTAATAATTAATAATAAATCATAAATCATAAATCATAAATCATAAATCATAAATCATAAATCATAAATCATAAATCATAAATTATAAATTATAAATAATAAATAATATAATAATAAATAATAAATAATAAATAATAATAAATAATAAATAATAAATAATAAATAATAAATAATAAATAATAAATAATAAATAATAAATAATAAATAATAAATATTAAATATTAAATATTAAATAATAAATAATAAATAATAAATAATAAATAATAAATAATAAATAATAAATAATAAATAATATATAATACATAATAAATAATAAATAATAAATAATAAATAATAAATAATAAATAATAAATAATAAATAATAAATAATAAATAATAAATAATAATAATAAATATAATAATAAATAATAAATAATAAATAATTATATAATAAGTAATTAATAATTAATAATATAATAATAAATAATAAATAATAAATAATGAATAATAAATAATAAATAATAAATCATAAATCATAAATAATAAATCATTAATCATTAATCATTAATGATTAATCATTAATCATTAATCATTAATCATTAATCATTAATCATTAATCATTAATCATTAATCATTAATCATTAATCATTAATCATCAATCATTAATCATTAATCATTAATCATTAATCATTTATCATTAATCATTTATCATTAATCATTAATCATTAATCATTAATCATTAATCATTAATCATTTATCATTTATCATTTATCATTTATCATTTATCATTTATCATTTATCATTTATCATTTATCATTAATCATTAATCATTTATCATTTATCATTTATCATTTATCATTTATCATTTATCATTTATCATTTATCATTTATCATTTATCATTTATCATTTATCATTTATCATTTATCATTTATCATTTATCATTTATCATTTATCATTTATCATTTATCATTTATCATTTATCATTTATCATTTATCATTTATCATTTATCATTTATCATTTATCATTTATCATTTATCATTTATCATTTATCATTTATCATTTATCATTTGTCATTTATCATTTATCATTTATCATTTATCATTTATCATTTATCATTTATCATTTATCATTTATCATTTATCATTTATCATTTATCATTTATCATTTATCATTTATCATTTACAGGTATACCTCGATATAAGGCAACTTAATTTTTTGTTTCGTTACGTTATATCGAAGTTACGTTATATCGAAGCAAATAAATTTTTTTATATTAATGAATCAATCTGTTTTATATTTACTCAAAAATAGCGCAGAACTCATTGTCGATCACCTAACAGAGTCATTGAGCCTTTTCCATGGAAATTTTTTTTTAATTATTTTTTCTGAATTAAACAAAATTCCACAGAAAGAATTATCAACTAACTAATTCCATTACACTTCAATGTATGTACCCTGGTATTTTCACAACAGTTCAGTGTTTACGATCCACTTAATATAGGGAAACGCCCTAATGTCGGCCTACGTGTGCGTATACAATACTATATTTTTTGTTACTTAGCTTTGTGGCTAAAATACGTTCTCATAAAGCACAAAAATAAAGAAAACTAACTATCTGTTCTTTGCTCTCTAGCATTTTATTTGCACATTGACAAAGATTAAGAACACTTGTGACGATTTCATCGTCATCCAACGTTGCGTACTCAGCCTCTTCCTCGTCAATTTCTTCTGACAATGCAATCCTTTCCGTAATATCCATAAGTTTCTTTCTAACTACAGATAGTGGCAGATCATCCTCATCCTCAATTTCACGTGGATTGTAGAGTAAGTTCCACGACTTGCGAATTGCTTCTGCGGGAACTAACTCCCATGCTTGGGCAACCCAAAAGACCGCATCCTTGACATTGATCTTTTTAACGGTTTCATCGAACTCCCCTCCTCGAGCTTGAATTTCTCGCATCATTAGGTTTCTCTACTGGGTCTTGATCATCTGGTCCATGGGTTGAATAACTGCAGTTGTATTGGGTGGCAAAAAAATAATAAAGATCAACCCATCTTCGGTTTCAACTCATCAGCGTTAAAATGCGCTGAGCAATTATCCAATACAAGAGCGGTGGTGATCGGAAATCCAGATCGTTCAAGAAAATTAGAGACTTGCGGGACAAATTGTTCGAAAAACCATTCTTTGAATAGAGCTTTAGTCATCCAAGCGTTCTTGGATGCTCTGTAGTATGCTGGAAGCTCCTTAATGTTTTTGAACGCCCTTGGTTTGTGTGATTTCCCAATTATCATTCATGGAAGTTTCAGTGTGCCATCCTTGTTGCTGCATGGCATGAAAGTAACCCTTTCCTTGAGGATGGATGGATGGATAATTATGTAGGTGCTGTTTCGCTCACTCTCACAGAAAATTTGAAAACATGGCTCACATTAAAAGTCAAAACTTTTAAAGCGTGCACTGGCGCATAGAGCTGGGATGGTGAAGGAAACTTTTGTTGTTCATTTTATCGATTTTCGATGAAAAGTGCGGAACAAATTTTGACAAGAAAGGTCTATTCCTAACATTCAAGAACCCAACGACTAAAACAATCCGGACTACGTTAATCTTGAAATTGTTGGATAAATCAGTATAAACACGCATAAGAAGATCCTGTCACTATTCATGTTTGTATAGATTTTTTAGGATGAATTTGATAGTGAATTAGCAAGACAAATCCCAATAACTCGGCTATGATTTGGTAGTACAAGGACTGTGATAAATTCCGATTAGAGACGAAAGAATTCTAATTAGTTTCAAGCCTCTCTAATAATATTTAAACTATATTTTCCGATTGGTGATATGGCGTTTGTCTTGTAAATAAAAAATATGATTACAGCCCCTATGATGAAATAAAGATGAAACTATATTTAAAATACACTATATACACGAGTGTGTTGCCGCCCAAGTATTGAATCCAAAAACTGGTAATTAGAATTATTTGTGCTACCTTCAGTAAAATAGTATAAGAGAGCAAAGGTGATGTTTTATTGGTAAACATTATTCCACTTGTATTGAAAAAAAAATATTTTTTTACTGGTTAATGAGGAGAAAAAGATGAAAACATGTCCAAACAATTTTAAAATTATTTAATGACACTATATATCTTTTCAAAATTGATTTTTTTTGTAATTCTCACACTTTTTAAAAAGTTGCCTTATATCGAGGTAAAAATTACGTTATATCGAGTTACGTTATATCGAAGTTGCTTTATATCGAGGTTGCTTTATATCGAGGTATCACTGTATCATTTATCATTTATCATTTATCATTTATCATTTATCATTTATCATTTATCATTTATCATTTATCATTTATCATTTATCATTTATCATTTATCATTTATCATTTATCATTTATCATTTATCATTTATCATTTATCATTTATCATTAATCATTAATCATTAATCATTAATCATTAATCATTAATCATTAATCATTAATCATTAATCATTAATCATTAATCATTAATCATTGATCATTAATCATTAATCATTAATCATTAATCATTAATCATTAATCATTAATCGTTAATCATTAATCATAAATCATTAATCATAAATCATAAATAATAAATAATAAATAATAATAATAATAAACTGGCAACATTGGTTCTTTGATTTCCATCATGCTTTTCGTAACGGTAGTTGCTATAGCAACAGTGAATGAACAGCCTGCTGTGTTTCATTTCGTTGAAAAATTAAGCTACCATCGAATGTGCTCACACACACACATACACACAAGCCATATGATTAGAATTTTCATCGCAGAGCATACCAGCCGATGCTTATAGGATTCGTATCCATTCCAATTGGATTTCTTCAGCCACTTACCAGATTTATTTTTCCTTCACCTGCTTTCATTCCTGTGTCGTACTTTCATCAGATCCAGACTTACCGAGATCCTCGAAGCAACAGAGCAGCAGGCAACGGAACCTTACCATTACCACCCGTGTACAAACTGTTGTGCCGCGTCACGTTGAACTGCCTGTCATGTTGTAATCACACCACTACTCCTGATGAGGGCGATTTCATTTTACTGACAGCGAATATGCAGCGGCGGATGAAACGCATGGGACAAAAATTTCGCTTGACTTCCAGAAGGGATTGGGAAATGTAGTTGCGGATGCTCAGCTAGAGAAAAAGGTTAATCCACAAATGCACTTTTTGACTGTTATTAGCCTTCAATGATTCGTTTGCCGGATCCGAACGGTAAATCAAAAGCAGAATGAAATAGGTCAAAACATCGCACGTCAAACCATCATTCACCACTACAACACATACACTTTTTCTTTCCTGAAGCAATTTTCGATGATTAGCGATAGAGAGCGCTTCAGCGGAATTCACAGGGCTTTTACAAGCATTACACTACAATAATTTTCTTCCTTCCACTATCCACAGTTGCATTGCCTTCAGCGCTAATACACTTCACCTCATTTCTTAATTTTTATTGCGCTTTCTATGCTCAAAAATACACATTTTCTCCCCCAACATAATTCAATTATACTCTTCCATGGCAGTGTGGCCAATCGCAGTTAGAGTTTCAATATTATTGCAAAATGACTCAGCAGAATCCTCTTGTCTAAGGGCTTTTATTCTAGCTGTTATAGTTTCTGACGTGATTTTGGAAGCTCAATGAATTTTAATTGCATCCAAAATCTCTTGCAGTTCATAAAGATCTGCAATCACTTGACGTGCCACTCCCGTGAGTCGCGTTTTTACAAATTTAGTTACGGTGGCGTTCGCTGCTGTTTTTGCTGCAGCAGTAGCTTGAACGAAATCAGAATCTACCGTATCTTAAGAGTAACGGCATCAAGAAATGCATCTAGATGCTCTGGGGAACCATCGTATGTCTGTATTAGACTGGTTCCTAATTTGATGTCCACCTTAGCCATTTTTCTTCGTTTGGTTTTGGTTTTTACATAAAACAAAAATATCAAACCCACTGTTAAGGGTCACCCACAATTGATACGTTGCGGATGCGTTTGCGTGAATTTGACAGTTTTCCCATAGGTTTTCTGTCAAATTTACGTCAACGCATCCGCAACGTATCAATTGTGGGTGACTCTTTACAATGCTTGAAATTTGATTCTTTGCGTGCACTAGTTTCTCATTCACAATTAGTGAAATGTAACTATATTTCTGTCTGATGTGTCACCATAAAAGAGAAACAAGTGGTTAACTTGGGATGTGATCAAAGACTGAACAAAACGTTTATTTCAGAGCGATTCAACAATAGATGAAATCAGCATTATTCCTTAACTATTATTCTTCTGATAAGGTATTTCCTCTTGGGTCGAATGGTCTTGACACCACAGTCCTTCACCCATAAGTTATTCAATACATACAAATTCATCTTAACATTTCTTAATCTTTCATCTTAATCT
This sequence comes from Aedes japonicus, assembly GCA_034211315.2. Lineage (NCBI taxonomy): Eukaryota > Metazoa > Arthropoda > Insecta > Diptera > Culicidae > Aedes > Aedes japonicus. Next base: position 19,877 of record JASCZW010013339.1, read on the forward strand.
ACTTATCTTAATACACTTCATTCATACAAAATCTTGAACGTCAACGGCAATATTCATTTGATTTGCTGACTCATTTTACCTTGCGCACCTTCAATCTTTCTGATCGTCGAGGACCTGTAATGGAAGTAATCTACTGATAAGGATCTTCGGGTCTATTTTTTCCTGGAAAACGTTCGAAGGAGGATGGACCCTCTGGGAATCCGAAGAAGTCGTCACTATTGCTATCACTGTCATCTTCTCGTTTTCGTTTCGGAACATTCTGTTTGATCAGTAACTTGCTTTTCCTACGCCAACTTGTATTAATTTTGAGTTGATTTCGATGCGCAGTGGTTACTATATTTCCAATGCAAATCTGAAACATATTTCTAGATAGTCTACACACAAACTTGGCTTCCAGCCACCTCTCCCCTTCTCGAGGTCGAGCATTTTTATACCAGATTTTGTCTCCTTTTATGACTTTATCGAACGGGTCCACCAAATTATTTGACTGATTCGTATTTATAATCGAATCCTGTTGAGGTTGAACCAATTGTTCTTTGTAACTCTTTTTAGGATCAAGCAGATCCAACAAGACTTTTGGTCTATAGGAAAATATTTTTTTCCGAAGGTAAACATTCATCCTTTGTAAGACAACTATTCCGGTAATTTATCAAAAACCCGTTCAATTGCATTTCAACATCCAAACGACTTATCTCGGGTTCCATTAGAAACTTTTTTAAAACTTCTTTTACCAAACGCACAGCACGCTCTGCTTGCCCATTGCTTTGCGGGTGATAAGGGGGGCTTTTCAATACTTTAATTCCTTGTCTCTCCATAAATTGTCTAAATTCAGTTGCATTAGAATCCCCATCAGTTACAAATACATCCAGTAGCCCGAACCGGGTAAACATGCTTGCTATTTTTTTCAAAACTTTTGAACATGTCGTCCCGTGAGGCATGTATTCCAATTCCAACCACTTAGAAAAACTGTCTATGATTAGTAAATAAGTTTTACCTTTTAAAACAAAAAAATCTGCATGCAACCTACTAAATGGACGCTTAGTAGGTAGCCACGGAGAATATGTTTTTGCTTTCGGTACAATATTCATACGGGTACATATTTCACAACATTTAACAAATTTCTCAATATCGCTATTGATACCGAGCAGTTCGCCGAGCCAGTTGTTTCAATTTAACAATGCCACCATGATTGCTATGAAGTAATTGAAGTATTTTGCTTTGCATTGTTTTGGGTATCACGACTCTGTTTTGAAAAAAAGGCACCCGTTGTAAATTTCCAAATCAGCATGATTGGCATGAACATTTCTTAATTCGCGACTTACTCTTTCAGGCCATCCTTTTTCATGATAGGTAATAATTTGGTTTAAAGATGGATCCATAGCTGTTTCTTTAGCTACTAAATTATGATCCAAAGGCATTTCGATAGAAAAGTTGAGACTATTTACATAGTTTTCATCTATTTGATCAGGCACTGATTCTGGAAGAGGAAGCGGGAACAGAAGTCAGCGTTGCCCATTTTACTAGAAGGCCTGTATCGTATCTCGCAGTCATATCTTGAAAGCTCCATTTGATATCTTTGTAGCCTCGTGACAACTAATGGATTTATTCTATTTTTGCTAAACACTCCCACAAGTGGTTTGTGATCAGTGTATATGATAAAATGTTGTCCATACAAATAAGTATGAAATTTTTTTTACTACACTGACCACAGCAAGAGCCTCCAAATGCAAAATAGGGTATTTTTGCTGAGATTTGTTTAGGGTGAAAGAGGTGAAACGTAACGGGTTTTCTTCGCCATTTACTATATGGGCTAATACTCCTCCTAACCCATAGTTACAAGCGTCGGATACCACAACTAAAGGCTTTTTGGGTCAAAATATTCTAATACTTGAGGCTTAGAAAGATATCTCTTGCATTTTTCGAATGCTTCACTACATTCTACACTCCAAATAAATTGTGTGTTCTTCTTCAAAAGCTTATGCAAGCAACTAAGTTTTGCAGATAAATTCGGTATAAATTTGTTATAAAATTAACCAATCCAAGAAAAGCTTTCAACTGAGTGGTGTTCTCGGGTGTTTTCGCGTTTTGAATTGTTTTGATTTTATCCGTTGAAGGAGAAAATCCTTTATCACTAATTACATGTCCAAGAAATGAAAGACTATTAACAAAAAATTTACATTTTTTAAATTTACTTTTATGTTAGCAGCGTCAAGTCGTGTTAAAACTTAATACAAGGATTTTACACAATTTTCAATAGTTTCACATGCAATAAGCACATCGTCCAAATAGCACGTAACTCCTTCTACACCTTTTAGAACTTGGTCCATTATTTTTTGAAATATAGATGCCGAAGAGGCTGCCCCTTGCGGCAAACGATTGTAAGTATACAAACCTTTAACCGAATTTATCGTCATAAATTCCTTAGAGCGCTGTGATAATTGCACTTGAGTGTACGCTCCTGCTAAATCTAACGAGCAAAATACTTCACTGCCTGCAAGGGTAGCAAAAATGTCTTGAGCTAAAGGTAATGGGTAAACATCTGGAATTATACTTTGATTAATCGATACTTTACAATCGATTACAAGGCGAATATCACCATCACGTTTGATTACTGCCATAACTGGCGAAGCCCATTCGCTGGTGTTTATTGGTGTTATTATTCCATCTCTTTCTAGCGAATCCAAATGATCGCATACCTTTTCGCGTAGCCGAAGTGGTACAGAGTAGGCTTTTTAAATATTGGAGGACCATCTTTCAATATAATGTCAGCTTCATATCCCTTAATTGGCTTGGTTAAATCATTATCAAATACAGAACCAAATTTTGATTGAATTTCACCAATCACATTGTCGGTGTTTATGGAACTGTTAAAGGAAACCGCATTAATCTTTGAGTTGCAGGAGAAAAAATTCATCCACCCATCAAAAAATATATTGATCCACTCGTCCCATCAATGGAATAAAATTGTGTTGAGTGTCCAAAACATATATATCACATTTTGCTTTTATGCCATTTAACTCAACTATACATTTTGCCTTGCCTAATAATTGCAATTTTTTACCATCAACAACGGCTAAACGGCGATCGCATCGCTTTAAAAACAGACCCTTAAATTTCTTACAAAAAACGCTTTTACCGACAACTGATACTGCAGAACCAGTATCCACTTCCAGGTCAATCCTCCTCCATTAACAAAACAGTCGACTAAACACGCTTTATTTACCTTAGAATCGGGCGCAACAGACATGCAACGATAGTCGGTATCATCTCCATCAGACTCTGACGCATTGTGTAGCCGTCTGCCCAGGGTTTTAAAATATTCATTTCCCGTAGATTCCTCTATACAATCATCCAAAAACTTAACAGAATTACGGTTGTTTTTCAATTTGTAGCAGAAACGACGAACATGGCCCTGTTTTTTACAATAGCTACACAAAATGTGTTGTTTGCTATTCTTGCCACGATACTGAGAATATCGTGGTGAAAATGAATTGTAGCGCGAACCACGATCGGTACTTACTCTACGTTCACGTTTATCCACATCTCGGCCTACATACACACGATTCATTTGATGCGCACCTAATCTCTGAATAGCACTCACTCTCTCTGCTGACTGTTCACTGGGTGCTCGAGATCGTAGATGTGCTGCCTCGTCAGAGTTGTGCAAATTCTTCCACTTAACCGTTAATTCATAATTTTTCACTAACTGCTCTGCTTTTTCCAGTGTCAACTCATCTTCGTCCAAGAGTTTCTGTTGCAGGGATTTATCGTAGATTCTTATTATAAGACGATCACGCACAGGTTTATCTTTGAATGTTCCAAAATCGCACTGCTGGGCTTGCAATTTAAGTGTCAATATAAAATCCTCAGCCGATTCACCGAAACCTTGGACACGAGTGTAAAATTTATAATGCTGAATCAAAACTGAATCTGTTTTGTCAAATCTTTCCTTTAATTTTGGAATAATTTGTTGATAATTTAAAGTAGCTATTTCAACGCCAGGATATAACAACTTCAATTCATCAAAAACATGGTCTCCGGCCACAGTAATAAAGCAAGACATTCTTTTATCTTCACTTAAATTGTTGAAATCAAATGCAAATTTCAGCCTTTCAGCATAGTTGGAGAAAAGAGCTACCAGGCACGTAAGCCTCAATGTTACCAATAAATGTGCTCATTTTGCAATAACTCAGTCAACTACAACCTAGATACCTCACTCACACCAGCAGCAACAACAACTACAAATTCAATACAAAGTACAAATTAGTACTCAGATCGTATCTACAAATTTTACAACCGTATAGATGAACACTGAGGTGGTTATTTTTCAAAAATCTTCTCAAAATTAAACAATAGCACTGCACTATAAAGATGGCATATTTATCAGATAGTTCCCGCCAGATTATATTGAGGTTTTTATTTGCAATTTAAGAATACTATATTCAATTTAAAAAAACTGCTTCTTGGACGTTTTCACTGTTAGGCTTATTTTTTTTCTTCAGAAACGCACGCACTAGCAGTACGATTTATCGTTTCTCAATGACCGTTTCAAATTTGGTAAACTTGCAGCACTATAAAATCACTTTATCATAAGTACTATTAGATCACTATATTATTATGAGCTCTATTAGCTATTGTTTATTTTTAATAAATCACTTATTGAATGCTAGTTTCTAAAATTTCCATCACTCGTCGCCAGATTGATGTGTCACCATAAAGAGAAACAAGTGGTTAACTTGGGATGTGATCAAAGACTGAACAAAACGTTTATTTCAGAGCGATTCAACAATAGATGAAATCAGCATTATTCCTTAACTATTATTCTTCTGATAAGGTATTTCCTCTTGGGTCGAACGGTCTTGACACCACACTGTCGAACACCTTTGACATAAAAATTAACCTCAAGAAAAAGTTAGCTTGTGCTCATTTTTGTGCGAAAAAGATTGTTTATAAAAATTATAATGTTGTTCAGCTTGATTTTTCTTTTTATCAAAAGTTGCCTACACACTTAGAAACTTTTACAGTATTCGGTAATTTTTACCGAACTTTCAACAACTGAACAGTTCGGTAATCCGATTTAACGGACTTCGGTAAAATTTGACAAGTTCCGGTAATTTTGTACCGGAGTACTTCAAAATTTCACCTAAATCCTGTCAAGTTCGGTAAAAATTACCGAATACTGTAAAATTTTCTAAGTGTGTACTGTAGCTTCTATTGGGCGATTTTGAAAAATTTAATAGAATTACGTTTTATTGAGCTATAACATTGTCAATCTCGAGTTTTAAATTTTTCCATGTCCATTTAACATTATACAGGGTGATTGGTACCACTAGTCGGCAAAATCGGAACTTTTTTCGCTCCCGTTGGCATTTCTGGTTGGATTTTATAGATTTTGCTACGCTGAATCCAAATATGGGCTCAGAAATGCTGTAACACGTCCAGTTTTTGAGAAAAATGTTTAAACTCACGAAACACGTACTTCCGTAGTAATATGATCTACTTAAGCAACAACCAGAATATTAGCTCTGCCTCTTGCAAGTTGGACTTGGATTTTATGGAATGGACCTCCCTGAATCCATTCGTGAACACAGATTTTTCGTAACACGTAAGATTGAAGAAAAAAAACCGGGTTTTCATTCACAAAATTACGAATTTTCATTAAAATCGAGATTTCCTATTTTGAAAACATGAATTTTCGCTCCGCCCTTTGAATGTTGGGTTTGGATTTTATGAAATGGACCTCCCTGAATCCATCTCGTTATCACAGATTTTTCGTAACACGTAAGATTAATGAAAAAACCGGGATTTCATTCACAAAATTACGAGTTTTCATAAAAATCAAGACCCGTCCATTAATTACTTTGCATTTGTGGCGCGCTGACGCGCAACACCAGCGCGCGCACGTCGCTCAAAAATACAGATTTTTGACCCCCTCCTCTTTCTTTATCACATTTTTGTATGGATTTTGCAAAAAATTGCATGCATCGTCACTTACGCCCCTCCCCACCTCCCTTTCAAAGCATAACGTAATTTATGAACGATC